>JASANE010029569.1:0-23544 GCA_030248225.1 Trileptium ribeirensis
AGAGTGGAACTAGAATATCAAACAAGTCGATGTGGCAGCATGAAATTTACTGATTTAGCGCTTAAATAAACTTTAGTGCTCATAAACTATTATAAATTGTGAATTTTTTGATAGTGAGCAGTCAAAACGAAGATGTGTCATATTATGCAGACAACAGCACATAAGAACGCCCGTGTAACCCGAGTTCATGTGAGTTCGCGTTAATGACAGTGTATGGCAAGTTTTGACAATTTAATAAAACGGTGTATCGATCAGAATATCGACTAGAATATTCAGTTCTAGTAATAAAGAGTGGAACTAGAATATCAAACAAATCGATGTGGCAGCATGAAATTTACTGATTTAGCGCTTAAATAAACTTTAGTGCTCATAAACTATTATAAATTGTCAATTTTTTGATAGTGAGCAGTCAAAACGAAGATGTGTCATATTATGCAGACAACAGCACATAAGATCGCCGTGTAACCCGAGTTCATGTGAGTTCACGTTAATGACATTGTATGGCAAGTTTTGACAATTTAATAAAACGGTGTATCGATCAGAATATCGACTAGAATATTCAGTTCTAGTAATAAAGAGTGGAACTAGAATATCAAACAAATCGATGTGGCAGCATGAAATTTACTGATTTAGCGCTTAAATAAACTTTAGTGCTCATAAACTATTATAAATTGTGAATTTTTTGATAGTGAGCAGTCAAAACGAAGATGTGTCATATTATGCAGACACCAGCACATAAGATCGCCCGTGTAACCCGAGTTCATGTGAGTTCGCGTTAATGACATTGTATGGCAAGTTTTGACAATTTAACAAAACGGTGTATCGATCAGAATGTCGACTAGAATATTCAGTTCTAGTAATAAAGAGTGGAACTAGAATATCAAACAAATCGATGTGGCAGCATGAAATTTACTGATTTAGCGCTTAAATAAACTTTAGTGCTCATAAACTATTATAAATTGTGAATTTTTTGATAGTGAGCAGTCAAAACGAAGATGTGTCATATTATGCAGACAACAGCACATAAGATCGCCCGTGTAACCCGAGTTCATGTGAGTTCGCGTTAATGACATTGTATGTCAAGTTTTGACAATTTAATAAAACGGTGTATCGATCAGAATATCGACTAGAATATTCAGTTCTAGTAATAAAGAGTGGAACTAGAATATCAAACAAATCGATGTGGCAGCATGAAATTTACTGATTTAGCGCTTAAATAAACTTTAATGCTCATAAACTATTAGAAACTGAGAATGTTTTGATAGTGAGCAGTCAAAACGAAGATGTGTCATATTATGCAGACACCAGCACATAAGATCGCCCGTGTAACCCGAGTTCATTTGAGTTCGCGTTAATGACATTGTATGGCAAGTTTTGACAATTTAATAAAACGGTGTATCGATCAGAATATCGACTAGAATATTCAGTTCTAGTAATAAAGAGTGGAACTAGAATATCAAACAAATCGATGTGTCAGCATGAAATTTACTGATTTAGCGCTTAAATAAACTTTAGTGCTCATAAACTATTATAAATTGTGAATTTTTTGATAGTGAGCAGTCAAAACGAAGATGTGTCATATTATGCAGACAACAGCACATAAGAACGCCCGTGTAACCCGAGTTCATGTGAGTTCGCGTTAATGACAGTGTATGGCAAGTTTTGACAATTTAATAAAACGGTGTATCGATCAGAATATCGACTAGAATATTCAGTTCTAGTAATAAAGAGTGGAACTAGAATATCAAACAAATCGATGTGGCAGCATGAAATTTACTGATTTAGCGCTTAAATAAACTTTAGTGCTCATAAACTATTATAAATTGTGAATTTTTTGATAGTGAGCAGTCAAAACGAAGATGTGTCATATTATGCAGACAACAGCACATAAGATCGCCCGTGTAACCCGAGTTCATGTGAGTTCGCGTTAATGACATTGTATGTCAAGTTTTGACAATTTAATAAAACGGTGTATCGATCAGAATATCGACTAGAATATTCAGTTCTAGTAATAAAGAGTGGAACTAGAATATCAAACAAATCGATGTGGCAGCATGAAATTTACTGATTTAGCGCTTAAATAAACTTTAATGCTCATAAACTATTAGAAACTGAGAATGTTTTGATAGTGAGCAGTCAAAACGAAGATGTGTCATATTATGCAGACATCAGCACATAAGATCGCCCGTGTAACCCGAGTTCATGTGAGTTCGCGTTAATGACATTATATGGCAAGTTTTGACAATTTAATAAAACGCTGTATCGATCAGAATATCGACTAGAATATTCAGTTCTAGTAATAAAGAGTGGAACTAGAATATCAAACAAATCGATGTGGCAGCATGAAATTTACTGATTTAGCGCTTAAATAAACTTTAGTGCTCATAAACTATTATAAATTGTGAATTTTTTGATAGTGAGCAGTCAAAACGAAGATGTGTCATATTATGCAGACAACAGCACATAAGATCGCCCGTGTAACCCGAGTTCATGTGAGTTCGCGTTAATGACATTATATGGCAAGTTTTGACAATTTAATAAAACGGTGTATCGATCAGAATATCGACTAGAATATTCAGTTCTAGTAATAAAGAGTGGAACTAGAATATCAAACAAATCGATGTGGCAGCATGAAATTTACTGATTTAGCGCTTAAATAAACTTTAATGCTCATAAGCTTTTATAAACTGAGAATTTTTTGATAGTGAGCAGTCAAAACGTTTACTCGTCTATTTTATATCGAAAAGATATGTTTTCAGTTATATAAAAAATTCGGCCCCGTTTATATTTGCATCATAAGGTCGTAGCATACCTCGGTGAAGTTGAACCAAACTAAGCCATTTGAAAGTGTTGCAACCAAACCAACTGGGTCATCTTTTTCTTTGTTTCTAAAAATAAGATATGGGCATATATTTTAGAAAAAAACTTAATAATATGTTTTGAAATGATAGCGACATCCTCGTAAAAGTCCAAGTACCATAAATAATCAGTCGCAGATGGGCAATACATTTAAAAAATGATTTAAAAAAGGCATCCAATTAATTTGACATCAAACCCAAGGATAAATACAATACGCATATAGGAAATTGTGTAAATTGAATAATACAAATTTTGAATAAACGCTGAATGATATGTGTATTTCATTTCGTACATATTATCTGAATGATACTATATATCAAATCAGACAGCGTGCATTTATTAAGTGAAAGACATATCGGTCGTCTAATGAGCTAAAACGGTTTTAATACACTTGACGCAAAATAGTTGGACACATTGTTCGATATAATGCAATTATTGAGTTACATCGCAAAAAAGTGTTTGTCAAAAATGTCGTCATAGGGCATTTTTATGACTTATGTACGCCAAATTATCATTCAAAACAGTCTCGATATTTGTATCTTCTTTAAACTACGTCGAATCATATAAATTGTATGTAAAGTGGCAATTGTTTGTATTGTTTGCCACGGGCTAACTGAGAAGCACACGATCCACAGTATGGTTTTACAGTTAAAGCAATAAAATTTTAACCAATAAAATATATGTAGTTGTGCGAAAATATTTACTTCAGATACTTTAAATATCAACTGTTATTATTTAATAGATTCCTTAGTTTTTCTTGTTATTTTCGGCAGCATTACCATTTTGTCTCCCACCGTATATGAGATGCATGTTTTAGTTTCCGAACATCTCATTTATGATCACGGATATAACTATAAAATTGAATGCAAAATGAGTTAGATTTCAATTATAGATGTCCCTATAGGCACGGGGTACCTCCAGGGTTCCGCAAACCACCCCATCTTACAAGGACAAGGCGCGCGGAAAATTTTATGGCAAACTTTAAGAAAACTATAAACTTTTAAGGATTTCTATATTCCACATTTCTTTCCTCGCACACCCTCTACTTCACCAAGACCGTCATCCCCCTGTGCCGACGGACCTTGAACATCTATGATTTACATATATTACAAGGTGTTATTGATATAGGAAATTGCGTTAGGCCATAACTGAATTCACCGCAGTTGGCGGGTGCATAACTATTTACAAGAGAATGATTTACTGTTTACACCAATAACGTTAATACTATAATTGCAAAAAGCACGTGTTGCGTGTAAATCAACATAATGTTTAGAGTACCTAAGTAGTTAATTTTTCATTATTTTTATTGATTTTTAAGAGCTCGCAAATGTTTTCAGGAAATCAAGAAAGAGTCGCTGGAAGATTTTGAAAACATAGCTAAATTTTCTACTATTATGTTAAACTTTGCGCATATTTCCATACTAATTTGTATTATTTTCTCAGTGTTATGTATGTTTTCAATACATAGGAAACTGGAACGGTTAATTCGTATATTAAAATTTTAGGGTAGCAGAATTTGGGAAGTTTTAAAATCAGATACATGACACTTTTATTTTAAAATTAACACCTCCACGATAAAAATCCTAAACATATTTTGGAAATATGTATACATTAGTTATATGACACATGTAGCGTATACATTGTTGCTTTAAAGAACTGCTAAGTAGAATTTAGCATATTGGACTATTGTTTATACGTATCTACGTGTTTATAGACGTTAATGAATTGCGTTTAGGCAAACTAATTTGTCATTATTAACCCTCAAACCCTCAAAATGAGGACCACATAATAGGCATATCAGAAACTGCAGTTTAAAACACATTTCTCCGCGAAGTCTATTGATAAAACATTTTTTCCACAATAAATTTGCAATACATTAAATAAGTAAGTAGTTGTAGCAAGTATAATTATGCACAATAACGTAAATATAAACGTACTGAAACTCAACTTCCGCAATTTTTGCAGCCTCACGATGTATTCGCTCTTGAGGTCCAGTTTCTTTCATTAGTTTCAAATATTCAAATATTGCCCGTGTAACGTTGTTCACGTTTGATTTGCCCAATTCGGTTAGTGTGACAACGACTTTTCCAAATCCGAAACCTTTGCTTACGTATCCTGAATAAACTTCATTTAATTCCTATAGTTCCAATATACAATAGATTTAACAAATTTTAACCTATATGTAGAACTTAAGTAATATTAAATTATAATATGATTATATACATTATATAATCATAAATTTCAAAATTACTTGATCAATATTATAGTGAAGTATCTATAAGCAATGAATAAGCCACTATTATACTGTATACACACTATATGTACTAAGGTAATACAACTATATCATGCATGTAGACCTAATTGAGAATTTATAACATGATTATATATACAATATAATCATAAGTTTCAGAATTAGTTAAACTATATTATAATGGTATACGGATAAGCAATGAGTAAACCTCTATTATACTGCATACACACTAAATGTACTAAGGTAAGGAATTACATCATGTATGTAGTTTAATTAAGAACTTTGCATTGTAAACATTAGCTGTATTATAAACATACTGTATATAAATAGTTGTATGCTAGTTAGTGCATATGTACATGATTTTAATCTACGATTTTGACAATAATTTGTCTATGAATGCATATATAATACGTACATATTCGAGTGTGTGGTAGCGTAATTTCTAATCTTTACTGATATGTAGTTTCCGCTTGAAATCCTCCAAGTCACTGATATCAGACAGATTTCGTTTCAAGTCTGATCGGCCTTGCCGTGTACGACTCGCATCCGAATTATCTTCCGACATGTTAAATTGATACTTAGAGTGTCTTATTGGGTAAGATTTTGTGAAGAGTGTAATTGTCTGCTTTAAGAGCAACGCGACAATTAGCTGAAACATCGTTGATATCAATGTTTTTATCCACGTCAGCAATACGTAATGAACGCGTCACATGACGATTGCTTGAGGATATGTCGTGTAGAGAACTCCCCGGAACTAAGCAGTTCTTTTCTTGAAACCATATAACATGCGAACCCTAAAGATGACATGGGCCAGAAAGATGCATACGAGAAACAAATGTTGTATAATTATATCGAAATAAGCGTCATACAGACACAGAACTCAATCGAGTTGAGTGAAATCTCTGAAACTACACAATGATTTCCAAATACGTTTTAAATCCAATTTGAACGCTTTCTGGTTCCGTGGTTCCTTTGCTCTAGTTTAACTCCAGGTAACAAAAACCTGGCTCTAGAATCGCATAAAGCAGTGAAATATAGGTTCGATCAGAGTTTCAAACTTAGAGCTTTTAAGCTCAAACTTCAAACTAAAATTTTGAGCAAAATTAGACTGTAGCTT
The DNA here is from genome assembly GCA_030248225.1 of Trileptium ribeirensis. Lineage (NCBI taxonomy): Eukaryota > Metazoa > Nematoda > Enoplea > Enoplida > Thoracostomopsidae > Trileptium > Trileptium ribeirensis. Next base: position 6,228 of record JASANE010029569.1, read on the forward strand.
GTAGTGAAAAATGTGGTAAATGTTGATGTTTCAATTTTTTGAAATGTTTTGTTAAATTTTGAAAAAAAAACCATATTTCAAAGTATGTTCTTTGTTGTCTATGGCTGACGTAAAATAGGTTAATTTTAAGCCGAATGTTGGGAGCTTAAGCTTTTTTCGAAATATGACATACTTTCGTGTGTTTTCAATAATTATTATCTATATATGATAGTTCTATCTGGGATATGCATATTTTGCAATATTTTGTTAAATCTTGAGAAAAACCAACATTTCAAGGTATGTTCTTTGGTTGTTCATGGCTGACACAAAGTAGCTTATTTCTGAGCTGAAAGTTGGGACTATAAGTGTTTTGTTTCGAAATAATTCATTTCGAAAACTATTTGTTCCGGTACATACGATAATTCTATCTGGGATAGGCGAAACATGCTCAGTTTTTAAAACTGTTCTTTTTACACAAATGCAGTTCAAGGTTGTGTATAAATTTTTGTTATTCCTATCATGAAAATATATTTACACCACGTCGATAACTGTATAAAGTTTGATATTTATATAGTATTTATTAAATTATAATATAATATTATTATTTATTCATTGTTTATTAATTATTTATTTAAGCATATATTTTATATTATAAGGTATTTGTTTTCTGTTTTAAATAAAAATATATTTTTTTAAATTTACAACTATTGTTTGCTGTATCCATCCTTAGTATATATTTTTATACGAAAACCTAAATGGTTACCATTAATCTTGTCACAATTTGTCGCTCACTTTTATTTATTTAATTTAATTATATTATATTATATTATTATTATTATATATTATATTATTATATTATATTATATTATTATTATTATATATTATATTATTATATTATATTATATTATATTTATTTACTTAATTTATTTATAATTCTGTCAACTTGATTTCCATATATTGTATTGTAAAATAACCAAATTAATTATTAAAAAAACTATTTGTTTTATTAACGTATTAATTCTTCGTAATTTAAATATATTTATTAACATAATTGTTGGTGTATTATATGCACGATCGATGATCAATGATATCGCCGTGGAACATAACTCCAAACACAATCGACACAATTAACGCGCTATATTCAAATAAATTTTAGTAATTCGGTGCAATTTCATAGTTCCATTCGCATCTAAAAGCCATTCCAAATTTAAGGCATTGTCTAAGGCTTTTTTGATAGACATTCCGGCCAATATGTACGTTCATGGATCGTATGTGAAATGCATGCTTGCTACATCGTTCTTGATCTACAAAGCTTCACGCTTAGCCTAACTAAAGATTATTTATATCTTAATATGGTTTCGACTTAACCCAAACTTATGTTCTGGGAGAGGGGGCTTATGTTGGGTGCTGCCGCTCGCAACAAAGACCCCCCACCGTGCATTAAGCCGTTTCTTCTTACACAAAATAAACATCTGATCCACAAAAGTGTCGACGTGATTCAAATTCGCACAACACACAATTAAAGCTAAATCTACAATCATAATAAATATAAATAATAAATATGTGTAAATCAAGCGTTTTAATGAGATATGACACATTTATATTATTTTTCTGATTTTATTCGAATCAGAAATGCAGAAATCCAACCGAATGGGTCTATATTTTGTCCTTTTCCTCGTTATAATGAAAGCATCTGTTAATTTTTAAGACCTCGTGAATACCGTAGCGTACAGTGCTTAAAGCGAGCCGAGGTGTAAAAGGTTTTTATAATTTTCAAAGAGAAATGATGAAACTTTGTTAAGAATAATCATGGCTTTGGTCAGGTTAGCTGTTTTATTGTTCCGAAGATTTGTTAGCCTCAATTTCGCCAAATTCCAATTCCGCTGCCTGGCTTACCTAGAAAACAGTTATTATAAACATTTCTCCACAATTCTACATATAAAAGTTGAACCAATAAGAAATTTGTAGCTTGTAATGTATCATATAGTACAAAATATTTTTTTAGAAAATCCTGTTGGTCTGATTTAGGCATAATTCAGCAACAACATGGTCACCTGTCGCTCTCTTGATCGAAATCCACATATTAGGAAATTCGCGTATCAACTGAAGCGATCCAGCTTTGATAACGCACTGGCAGCCAGCGTCGTGCTGGAAATTCAGGTATTTGCCTTTGAAATCGGTCAGGCTAAAGTGACGCAGTAAAATAAGATATTGTACCCAGTCACTTGCTAATAATTCAAGCATTTCCACACCGGCCTTGCTGAAGTGATGCAGCGTAATGTCTCTTACCAGCGCTTGTAACCCGTGTCTTACCAGAATATCAAATATTACGATGTCTCTCAATCTATGATACAGTAAATTTATTAGCTTGTTAACCGTATCTTACTGGAAATGCAACATTAGAACGCTTGTCAGGTTGACGTGATGCAGTGAATAAACAACTTGTTAACCGTCTCTTACTAGAAATGCAACATTAGAACGCTTGTCAGGTTGACGTAATGCAGTGAATAAACAGCTTGTTAACCGTCTCTTACTAGAAATGCATACATCAGAACACTTCTCAGGCCGAAGTGATGCAGTGAAATAAACAGCTTCTGAACCGTCGCTTACAGAAAATACAGACATTACGACGCTTCTTAGGCTGACGTGTTGCAGTGAATTAAACAGCTTGTTAACCGTCTCTTACGAGAAATACAGACATTACGACGCCTCCCATGCTACAGTGATGCAGTGAAATAAACAGCTTGTAACCAGTCTCTTACCAAAAATGCAGCCATTACGACGCCTTCCAGGCAAACAGTGATGCAGTGAAATAAACAGCTTGTAACCAGTATCTTACTAGAAATGCAGCCATTACGACGCCTCCCAGGTTACAGTGATGCAGTGAAATAAACAGCTTGTAACCAATCTCTTACTTGAAATGCAGCCATTACGGCGCCTCCCAGGCTACAGTGATGCAGTGAAATAAACAGCTTGTAACCAGTCTCTTACTAGAAATGCAGCCATTACGACGCCTCCCAGGCAAACAGTGATACAGTGAAATAAACAGCTTGTAACCAGTCTCTTACTAGAAATGCAGCCATTACGACGCCTCCCAGGCTACAGTGATGCAGTGAAATTAACAACTTGTAACCCGTCTCCTACTAGAAATGCAGCCATTACGACGACTACCAGGCTCCAGTGATGCAGTGAAATAAACAGCTTGTAACCCGTCTCTTACTAGAAATGCAGACATTATGACGTCTCCCAGGCTACAGTGATGCAGTGAAATAAACAGCTTGTAACCAGTCTCTTACTAGAAATGCAGCCATTACGACGCCTCCCAGGCTACAGTGATGCAGTGAAATTAACAACTTGTAACCCGTCTCTTACTAGAAATGCAGCCATTACGACGACTACCAGGCTCCAGTGATGCAGTGAAATAAACAGCTTGTAACCCGTCTCTTACTAGAAATGCAGACATTATGACGTCTCCCAGGCTACAGTGATGCAGTGAAATAAACAGCTTGTAACCAGTCTCTTACTAGAAATGCAGCCATTACGACGCCTCCTAGGCTACAGTGATGCAGTGAAATTAACAACTTGTAACCCGTCTTTTACTAGAAATGCAGCCTTTACTACGACTACCAGGCTCCAGTGATGCAGTGAAATAAACAGCTTGTAACCCGTCTCTTACTAGAAATGCAGACATTATGACGTCTCCCAGGCTACAGAGATGCAGTGAAATAAATAGCTTGTTACCTGTGTCTTACTATAAATACAGGACATTACGACGCTTCTCAGGCTGAAGTGATGCGGTCAGTTAACACCTCATACTGCTTATAACCAGTCTTTTGCTAAAAATTCAGATTTTACAACACCTTGCAAGCTAACTTGAGACAAATATAGTTTGTTAAGGTTGTCGTTGGCTAGAAACTGAAGCCTTCTTAGGCGGATGTCTGGGATACAATATTCGGATGTCTGAGATACAAATATTCGGATGTCTAGGATACAATTATATTCCGATGTCTGGGATACAATATTCGGATGTCCGGGATACAATATTCGTAGACAATGTATTAATGTTTTTCACAGATTGTCTTCATTGTCGATTGCAAGTTCAAGGCCATAAAACCTAGAAAATACCGCTATTCATTACGTCATAAAACATACAGCGCAACTATGGAAAAAACAGCGATATTCTCATTTTTTTACTTCGTGTTTTAAACGATTTATATTAATTACTTAGTATATAATACAAAATTTACTAATTGGCTATATATGCGTATTTTTTATTAATTATATATAAACTGTAGACGTTTACACCTTTTGAAAACATTCTTTTTATAAAATTTCCCAAGCCTACTTTATTTCTCTTAAGTTCCATGGTTTTTTTGGGAGCATTCTCGGGTATTTTCTTTGAAATGCAATATTAAAAGTGGTTACAGCATATATTTATACATCTTCGCACATGGAAAACAATTTGCAACAACTATAATGTTTGTAGTTTCAGAACGCAGCATTGGATAAATATAAACATTTGACGAAGTGAAGTTTGGACGAAGTGAAGTGTATGCCTCAATATAATGAGCTTATTCCTTACCACTTACCAGAGTATTCACATGTCATAAACCGAAGCCTAAATTGGGGTGGAGGGCCCAACTCAAGCCCTAAGCTGTCCTATTTAGTAACCTTAAGGCGTGTTCACACGCTCAAACTTTTTGCTCAAATTTTGAACTCAAAATGTGAGCTCAAAATTTGATCAAAATTTGACGGTAATTTTTAACGAAAAATTACGATATTTCAAAATTTGCCAACAAAATCTGAGCTCAAACTTTTTCAAGTAATGAATGTCGTCGATGATTGGCTACAAGAATATCCTTCAATAGTCTGAACAGTGTTCACACATTAAAACTTACCAAAAATGCAAAAAAGATGCTTTCAAACTTTGATCAAATTTTGATCAAAATTTGAGCAAAAAGTTTGAGCGTGTGAACACGCCTTTATAATGTATGAGCCCTAAAGGTAACAAGGGTTTGTCAGTGACATAACATCCCTCAACCATACAACGGAAAATTATTTTTGTTTTAAGCATAGCTAGATAAACATACTACATTGAAACCTAATAGTGGTTTATTATAACTATATGGGTTTGTTTTTGCAGTGTCTTCGCTCATATTTTAGCAATCACAACTATTTTCCAGGACAGAGAAAAAAGACAGAGAATAAATAGTTCAAAACTGTTTAAAAACTCGAATCGATATTAATATTATTTGTTAGAGTATATACACAATTGACCTCAACCACTATATAGTTTCAGTTTTGCGGAGCGTCAGCGTCGTAAGATAGAAAAAGTTTACAATTTTGCTGAAAGCCAATAATTGATCAAATCACTATAGTATTAAAATAACAAAAACTGTACAAAACTATAGTAGCATCACTTCATTTGAATATAACTTGGTTTTTCAGGGGGTTAGATAATGCTACAAGCCCATCTATCACTTATACTTCAAATAGAACTAGATTTTCAAAATTTTAACTTCAAATAATGTATAATCGATTTAATAGACGAACGGCGACAGAGCAGATTCGTTTAAAGCCAGCATTTACCTCATATAAAATGTCATAATGTTGGTAAGATACCTTGTCGAAGCATACTGAATTATAAAACCGTCTTGACAGACAAATTTTGTACTATGCCTCATTGATTATTATTCGGTAATCAACTTTTCATTTAAATCTAAATGTCAAAAAATTTCAATCAAATCTAAAGCTTTCAAAATATCAAAAGTATTTCCTTATGGGTTTGTCAACGTTAAAACTAGTAGCTACGGGCAGTGAATTAATCTGTTGGGGGAAAAGACCGTAACGTTAGGAATATACTAAAGGAATGTCGGAAATAATCTTGTCAAAAGCCCGTTTTTCTATGACACAGGATAAAAAAATTTCTTTTGAGAAGTTTCATAATGCATCGCACAGTTTTGATTAGCAGTTTATACTGAAATTTTTCATATTTAGAATCCAAAAATTCACATGGTTTACTAATTTAGTTGTAAAATATTAATTGTTTTAAATTAATTATTTAGTTTTAATATAAATAATATAAATTAAGTTTTATATTAATATTGTTTTAATATTAATTGTTTTAAAAGAATTAACCAAAAATTTAAGGCTAAAGACTAAAGACGCGTTGACAAGTTCACAATTTTTGCATCAAAAACAGTGGACTTTCATATTTATTAAAAATTCCAAAAAATTTGTTCAAATTTTGAACAAGATTTAGCTTAAATTTTAAAAAAAAATGTTTTTAAAACGTGATTGTCTTTTTAACGAGTCTATAGGATTTTTCACTTAATTAGTGTGTTTTGTCAAATTCAGCTTCATCAACTTGATCACGCAACTTGATCATCTCAATAACCACAAAAATACGCAGTGCGCGAAAGCTGAAATATCATTTTTAAACCGGAGGAAAAAATAAATTAATATAACGCAAGAAGAAACTTAAGATGCGCCGCCAACCATCCTCTTTTGACGCCTTGCATTTCGATAGCCGGATCCGATTTCGATATTTTTCTATTACATAACGCCATTAGTTCGGTCCCTCTATTTTAAAAGCAATGCGTTCGCGAACATTTTCAAATTATAATGTATGAAATATTAAACGAACTAATTTCTGTTCTTTTATACAAAAATTAAATTTGTGTTTGTTGAACAGTGGAATGGCATTTGGGTTTGGCAAAAGAAGATGGTAAGCGGCGCAGCTTAAGTTTACTCATGCATTATATTTAAAGCGAAAGACCCAAGGAAATTGGTTCTCTATTCTTAATCAAGAAGAAGTCAGAGTAAAAAATCGTCTGCACTTGGACTTTCTGAAACGCCATGACTTCGCGTAACCTGCACGTCTTCACAATTGCTGACTGTACGCTATACTCCAAAACGAAATATAATGCTAAAATCAATGATTATCAGGAAAGTATATTCGTACAAGATGCGCCATGGTCTATCATTTGCGCAAACTTATAGAATATTGCAGGCTACACTCCGAAACGGAATAGATATAGACGCTAAATCAACGATTAAGAGGGAGGTCGAACTTATGGATCTCACTGGACCACAAACGATTTCGATATGCGGGATTATTCAGGGTTTCCTTTGTGCATCTGTACCACGACCGCGGCGGAACTAACGTGTAGTCTACCGTAACAACCTACGACTGCGTACAATGCCCCAGGAAATCCCAAATATTCCCTGACAAACTACGATCTATGGGCGATAGTTGATGGATTGATCGCTCGTGCAGATGGAAAAGTGATGCCAAACCTAGGATCATAACCGTATAACATTATAGAAAGATCATATTGTGATGTAGCTTGAAAATTTTAAATATTTAAGCTTAAAATAGATAACATAATGGTGAAAGATAGCCATGGTACTTAACAGAGTGATGCTTAAAATCACATGTACCTCGAAAATATTAATATAGCTTTAACAGCTATAATCCTTTCTTACACCATATATAATTAAATTGTTCAAAAAACATGCTTCAATTATTGGTAAATATATATAGTTGAACTATACTTGTGAATGCCTGAAGGTCAAATCTCATTACTTCATGAAATAGAGCATATATATATATTATAGGAACACATGGGTCGACAAATTCCCAAGTACCCCAAAAATGAAACCAAATAAAAATAAGTAAGCGACGACAAAAAATATTATTAGCTATGTAATTAATACTTAATTGTTTACGGTTCTAGTGTAAAAACATTAATATTTGTATTCAGAGATGATATGCGGTCAATGCTTGATAAACCAATTAAGCTTCTCTAATATTTACGTTTGGTCTAAAATTTTAATCTATATTCAGCAGTCAATTAAAGCTTTAGAACTGGAACCAACAGTGTGAAAGCTTCATTCAATGTTTTTAGCTGTTGTCTCTCTCGTTGATTTCTCAGTGGTTCTTCACTGAGAACATTTTACACTCGCTCATTTCAATATCTACACTTGTGTTTTACTATTTATCCATTTTTTCGGGAATTCGTTGCTATTAATTTACTCAAAAAATTGATTTTGTGTAAGTTTTGGAGTTTCAGACAATTGGTGCTGATCTGGTAATGGTTTTACAAGATCGAGGTATGTTTTCATATTTTTTATATATTTTGTTAATTACTCGGTAAACTATGATTACAGAATTTAATTTTCAAAAACATTTCGATTTAATGCTGTTCGCCAAATTTTTAGTACTGTGGTACAAAATATTTGGAATGTTAGCTAGATGACAGTGATTTTTCCACAAGTTTGACAAATATTTTCCAGTTGTGAGTTTTGAAAAATTATTCTTAACCCTTTCCCGCATACGGTCCTACATTTGTAACAACAGACAACGTGCCGCGATGCTCTAATCGAATTTGTCCTGCGGCAACAGTTTGCACGTATGTTGTTATTCGGTCACTTTGTTAGGTTCTTTAAGCAACCGAGCAACAGTTACCTAAATAGCATATGGGCTAGTGTACAAGCATCGAACCCAAAAACTATCTGGGTTCAATCCGCCGCTTTCGCAAAAGTTTGTTCAACAATATACGAAATACACATTAGTTCAAGCGAGTCAGGATTATTGGGCTTTGCCATTTGGATATCAGAAATTTGGTACTTGGGTCCAATATGATTTAGAATATAATTTTTTACCATGTTTTTGCTAAATCGTTTGTGGAATACTAATAAAATTTTACAGAGAATATTTTTCTAGTATATTTAAGAGAATATTTTTCTAGTATATTTAAAGTGAAACATTATTGGCTTAAAAATTTGAGAGTATCGTTATACCAAATATTTAAAACTAATTACCAAAAATCTGATTAAGTTAAAGGTTATTTTCTTATAAGTTGTCTATAAGACAACCATGTATCGAAGTTCAAAAAACACGAAAACGCACATAAAATTCACGGAAAGGATAAGACTGACAAATGTTGGTCGCAACAGTAAATCAAACGCGTTCATTAACAGATCAGCTGTGTCGCAGACAATCCTATGTAATATATATCTAACAGGGAATTAAAAGCCCCAAAGGATTGTTCGTTGTATATTGCCATAGATGATTTGAAGTTACCGACCTAAGAATTACAACCATACTTTTCTTGCTACACAAAGACTTCTGAATTCTGCATCCAAAGGGTCATTCAAGTTATTATTGGTGTGTCTACGGCAGGACGACTTTCCCACATATGGTATTTTGCCGCATACACAAAGCCACGCACACCATACATATAAAAGCACAGTGACATACGAGGTTTGTTTTAAAACTTTCGTTCGTATATTGACACATTTGCAGCAGCATTCATTGCGTGGCGAGTAAGTTGCCGAGATTGTGTTTCGACGTGCGTTGTTATATTCGCTCCCGTTATTCGGTTCCTTACGGAACCGAGCAACAGCTCCTAAATAGCGTAGTGGCTAGCGTACAAAACTTATACCCGAGCCATTTAGGTTCCACCCGCGTTCGATGAAAAAGTTGGTTCAAAATTGTACACACTGCGTTTTGGTTTAAGAAAGAATCGATGATTACTTGAAGGAAGGAGTATTTTAATGGATAGATTTAAAAAGAAATTTTTTAAAATTCAAGGCATCGGATATTGTCAATTGTTGATCCAATATCTGTCAACGTAATGGGATGTAGTAACGGTAACAGGATACACGGTGTGACCAATCAATTATTATCAATCAACGCGCAGCCATCAATCTACTCAATACCATACTGCGGTATTACACTAGAATGTACAAATGTCTACAATATTGCGTGGATATATTACAAACACTAACGGCAAGCAGTCAACAAACGACTCTCGAATTGGAGCAATCCTCGGTCAGTTCAGCAGCAGCGGCAAACTCAATCCCATCTCAAGGGCAGCTAAATCAGTTACCGAAGACTATTATCCAGACTTCTATGCAAACACAACAGCAGATATGTTCGACGAACAACAACAACAAAGCGGAGGATATCCAGGATCTGAAGAGTCAATTTTATTCGGATGTGATCGACAACGACGAACCACCACAGCTCAAAGTCACGGATTCTGTGGATACGGACGGTCTTCGAGCAGCCGAGCCGGCTCGACAAACGGTACTTATGTTATTTATTTTTTGAGTTTATAACGTGAAGTTAGTATTGCAAAATACTACTAAAAATAAGCAATTTCAGCGTAGCATCTAGCTTAGCGATTTTATATTCTGCAAAATTTTTTGACTATATACAGAACGACCCATAATATTTTAGGCGACATATATTTAAAAAAATTCGTTGAAGACAGCTCAAAGTATTTACCTAGTCACGTATTCAGGTTGGATCACGATCGTTGTCCTGCCGATATGGACCTTTAGAATTCCAAAAAAATGCATGGATTTGTCATTGATCAATTTATAAATTGACGACTATAGTTAAAAAAACGCCGCGTCGACAATGTTATAAGCAGTAGTAGCCAGAACATTCGGCATCTTTTAATATATAATTGCAATCACGTTTTATGCATGAGTCCACTTTAGATCCGTGCACCTTGATTGCATATATGTCATCTTGTTATGTGAGCTCACTATCTTAAAACTGGCCCATGTAACACTGCGGGCAATACGTTATATCGTTAGAAAAAAGAACAGCTTAGAGTTGGGGGATCGCGGGGGTAACCCTCCGACTTAGGGTTAGGGTTTATGTATCATATAAGGAACTAAGCGCAGACAAAGACTAAGGCTTAGGCTTAGTATATCGCGAATGACAAGGCATGCGTTACAGTTATGTCCCTTATGACAACCTTGTCCTAACAACCGATAAGAAAAGAAGACTTCCTCATATATCCATGGTCACGACTTGCGACAGCGGAAAACTCTTGATGGTGCTCGCGGTCATTATTTTACGAAATATTTATTTGAACCGCGTTTCATAACCCCCCATTTATCGCATGGATTTACATAGCAAATCTACCGATAACCCTGCTGTCATTTTAGCAAGGTATTTGATGAACGTGGACATACCTGCGAAATGAAGATATCTCTACATATGTAAATTCAGTTCGTACGACACAGAGACAATCAGCTATATCACCAGGTAGTGCCAGCTGAGTAACTGACCCCCCACAATTGTGCCTCCCAAAACACTTCAAAATATCAGTCTCATGTTCTTCAACTGCAGAGTTGCCTTCCATTTATAACCAACACCAAAAGTTACAAACATCGAGGATTAATTCTATCTTTTTTGCTTAGCTCTAGTTTTAAAAACTGCAGAGTGGCCTTCCATTTATAACCAACAGCAAAAGTTACAAACATCGAGGATTAATTCTATTTTTTTTGCTTAGCCCTCGTTTTAAAAACTGCAGAGTGGCCTTCCATTTATAACCAACAGCAAAACTTACAAACATCGAGGATTAATTCTATTTTTCTTGCTTAGCTCTAGTTTTAAAAACTGCAGAGTGGCCTTCCAGTTATAACCAACAGCAAAAGTTACAAACATCGAGGATTAATTCTATTTTTTGCTTAGCTCTAGTTTTAAAAACTGCAGAGTGGCCTTCCATTTATAACCAACAGCAAAACTTACAAACATCGAGGATTAATTCTATTTTTCTTGCTTAGCTATAGTTTTAAAAACTGCAGAGTGGCCTTCCATTTATAACCAACAGCAAAAGTTACAAACATCGAGGATTAATTCTATTTTCTGCTTAACTCTCGTTTTAAATAGAGGAGCTTTCTGTGATTTTTGACCAAGCAGAGCAAATTTGACCTCATTGGAAAATTTAGCACCCCTTGAGATTGAGTTTGCTTCCATTTAATTTGATTTGTCTTCTCTAAAATACAAGTCAGGCTACGTGCCTAAGACCACCATGGCCGTTTACTAAACTTCGAATGCCGATGCCAAAAAAAATCCGAACGCAGATTTCGTGGCTTTGACGAGTGCCCGGCATTGCCAAGAAAAGCCAACGGTATGCCGGCTTAGCTTAGCTTTGCCGCAGCCGCCGGTTGGCTTGCTTAGTGGGGCGGGCCCCAAAATTTTACGGCGGGCCGGCCAACGAAAAATATGGCCGGTACCCAACTCCACTAAGGCTCAGCCTAAGTGTTAGTGTAAGCTTAACTGGTTAGCCCGTCAACCGATTACGCTGATTCTAGTTTCAACCCAGGTCGTCAATGTGGTTCGAATGGTATATAAGATGTAAATTGTTAGATTATCATGTAGTCATAAGTTTACACGTTTGGAAATAATCTGTAGTAGAGCATTGCAGTAGCGAAGCACACGTTTTAGAAACAAATAAACAGACTTGCCGATAGGAATGTGATTAAAATTGAGCACTTGTATTTGCAAGCGTTACATTCATATGTACGTATCCTCGATAGTGGATATAAACCAGGAAATATGCACGGATACTTTTTGAACGGGACCACTGTAGTCCACCAACAAAATGAAAGGGACTCGGATCTTACTTACATTTATGAGAGATTAACGTCGCATTGTTGAATACCATCCGGAAAAATCTCTGGCCGGTCATTTTTCCGACCGGGTATATCAGAAGATGTCTTGACGATTTATAATGAAACTGTTAAGAGATTTGAATTTTTATGGTTGATTTAACAGTTCTTGTTCACGGACGGAAGCTTATGCAATGAAACGTATAATAATTTGCAAACAGCGCCTAAGTAGCATTGTTCTAAAAATCAGTTCAGTAAAATTGATTGATGCTATCTACACAAACTATTGTTGCAAATAATATTATAAAGCTCACATAATGTAAAATGCTCAAAAACGATACATCTGATTTGTGTTCAGTAAAGTATGAAAAGGGGCGACCCTGATCTCGAAGAGATCTCTTTTGGGGATAACAAATGATTGGGGGTCCAGAGACTATGGGGGCTATACTGAAAAGGTGGTGGGCCCCTTCTCTGATTTTTCCCCTCAGCCCAATCAGGGCCAATAAAGCAGTGTTGAATCCGTCCGTCTCAGCGCAGAATATAGTATTAAAAATACGGATATGTGAGGATTGATCTACCTACATAAACTCTGTTTTTTATATTTAAAGAACAATGTCTTCTTGTCTTATGAGCATAGCCTGGATTTCGATTGAAGGGGCCAATTTTTGAGAAAACTCAAAACGTTTAGCTTTTAGTATCACTAGCAGCTTTGGTATCTATAACTTACCGGGTTACTCCCTGAGGGCTCATTAACTCCACTTCCCGCTCGCGTAAGGTGCGAAGAAAATTTGTTGAAAATTGACAAAAAATATGGAAAATTAAAAAATACATAAATTGGCAAAAATTAATAAAAATTTTGAGGATATTACCTTCCGAGGATCTCCCCAGCGAATTTCTATCCTTTGTTGAGTCTTCCTTAGACAATTGTGATTTGAGACATAAATTGGTATAAAACTTTTTTTCCACTCAAATGGCATTTTTTCGCGAACTACAGAATGGCGTCGGAATGACTAATGCTGACGCCAGAACACAGCCACAAAGCCACGTATGTATTCTTAGACAGCGGCTAAATCTTTCAATTCAGCTTTCACATTTTGATCTGATATTTTCAATTTTCAATATAAATTCACAATTAACGACGAGCTAAACACAGTATTTTGGAATATTTGTTTTGCGGGACCGCTAGGTGAAGGGTTGGACTACCTGTCAGGGGGAAGGTCTAGCTCTCGGGAAAGGAAGTCAGAGCCTCAGTTGGAGTAACCCCCTACCCGACGAATGAGCATGTATACAGTAGTACATTTATATAAAAATTCGAATTTATAATTTTATCTATTATATTTCAAATCAGTAATGGTAAACCTATATCACATATAAGCTAATTTTTATAAGCCAAATAGTTAAATTTAAATATTGAACAATTAAAACAATATATATATTCTTGTTGATCTTCATCTATATCTATTAAGAACTGGCATCAAATTAGGCTTGTTCTCGACTACGTTTGTCCAAAACTAATTCGGTGCGGAAATTTTTTTCTAATTCAGGTCATGTTGTTTGTGACATGATTTTTACTTCGTATTTCATATATAGAGCAAAATGCTGGCAAATATTAAAACATATACGGCACGTTAATGGTTCTGTTCAAAACATTCAATTCAAACCCAGCTTAAACTTTGTACATTGTATTCGGATATATTATAATTGATGGTGGAGGAGACACCCAGGATAGACAAAACTTTCACATGGGGGTCCTTTATAACGTAAACGCTGCATAACGTTTTGTCACGATCAGTTTCATCAATTGTTCAATTTGGATTTTTTTAAATTGGGAGCGGATAGTTTTAATTTTTTTGGGAGCTGTTTTCACTCTAGTACAGAATCTCTGACTCACTACACGAATACTAGCGAATTTTGGTTGCAATAAATTTTAGTTGATAAATCGAAAATCCTATATTGCGACTGTGTTTCAGTTTAATCTTAAGGATTTTTTTGAAAATGTCATGGGCATTAAATGTACGGATACATCATAAAAAGTTTTCAGAGGGCGTAGGAAAACATAACTCTCTAAGACTTGGATCTTCCGTAGGTGATGATAACCCACGTCTCGCAAAACTATCTCTTCACCGCCTGCCGAAGGTGGAAGATTTTAGCAATTATGACCGAAATTACAAAAATTTTAAGATATATACAAAAACGGAAAATTATGGCAAAAATTACAAAAACACAGGAAAGTCTTCTAGTTCCCACTAACCTCCAGCACCCCCCTCCGCAGCGCTCCGAAGCACAGCTCACTCACCCCCTCCCACCAGCGCCGGAAACGTCATGTCCTAAGCCGATGGTTGTTATTCACCTATGACATAAATATGGGTACAGTGTAAGACATTTTTGTCACACAAACATCGCATCGAAGCTTTGACAATCCTAGGGACAGTCCCAAAGTCATTTTTTAAAGAAACACTTAGGAATTACTATAGCGGGATTTAGCAACACTTATTCCTTAGCCAGTTGTCACGCTTCCTGATGTCACCGTCACAACCATGGAATCGCGCGAGAATGAACGAAATACATCGGGTCCGCAGGGTTTAGACGACGACGACAACGGTCCAGAAAAGCTCGACAAGCGAAAAGAACGTGAAGTCCGCAAAACTAACTCTGAGTCAACGAATGGGTCAGCATCAGCAGCCAACTCATCTGAAGGTACGACGCCAATTTCGTCAGACGATGAGGATGAAAGGGAAGAAAATGAGGAAAAAGAATCAAAAAAACAACCGACACCAAAACAACAACGGAAAGACAAGCCTTCAAAGAAAGAACCAAGCAACGAGAGAGAATCGTCAACCGATGGGTGTAAATACGAAGATCGGGACGAAATCAAATTGGGATCAGAGCCCGACACGAAACCAATGAAAGAGAAAGCTCCAATTTCAAAATCGAAACGCGTTGAAATGGACAAAAAAGATGGCCACAAACCAAAAGAGCAACAGCGACGACGACGACGCCAACGACAATCGAAACATTCAAAGTCGAAAAAATCGAAATCTCATCGACCGCCCGAGAAACGAAAGGAAAAGAGTAAGCGACGCTCGAAATCGAGTAGTGCAAAAGAGCGCCGCTCGAAGCGAAGCAAAAGAAAAAAGCGAGCACGAAGGACGATCGAAGAAGACGAAGCCGAAGAGAAACGAAGTCAACGTGAGGCGCCGGTTGTGGTCAAAAAAATACGCAAACACGATCCGTTGCTCAAGCAAGCCGTTCAAGCCATGTCCGACCCGAAGCTGTCTCGCCGTGGATCAATACTGCGGCGCGTACCCAGCGTTTCTGCTTCACCGGCTCGAAGCTTGCGCGAACAACATTTCCATTCGCACATATCCGACAGTCCAGTATCGTTTTCCGAGGACATTCGCGTCAAATATATTCCGAAACAAAATCGAGGTAAACGAGCTCCACGACGGAACAAAGGAACACCCGATGCCCTACTCTCGCTTAGCAGCATCATGCAACAGAGTAAGCGTCTAAATCAAGACAACGACAACGACAAAGAGAACGACGAGAGTTAAAAGATTGAAATCTTTTGATCAAACCTGGTCCTGGAAGAAAAGTAAATTGTTATCAATAATTTACCAACTTTGTCATGGCTGATTTCTCGATTCATGTTGACGCACTAAAAATGGATTTTGTCTCTTCGTGTCCGCATTTTGATTTAAATATTACAATTCGGAGGTTACTTAAAAAATTCAAATGCTTCTCTCAATATGTGATACTTAAAAGCCCGAAGTGTCAATTATGTGATGTAATCGCTCCGGCAGAGTTCCGTAATACATTCAGCGATTAATTGCCAATAAATTTTTTGATATAAAGCTCTAAATTTATATTGTTCATGTAATTTTTTTTAATCGTTTAGCTGTTTTATTGCCTATTTCTAAAGACACAATATAGCTTGATTGCTATGTTTCGTATTGTACACTGCATTAAGTTATAAATACAATTGGTTTTATAATTAACAATAGTATATAATAAGAAGTTATTGCGGTACAAATTGATCTTATAAATGTGTGTTAAAAATTCAGCTTCTGATCGGTACCGTTTGTGTAGGCGACTTTTTTTCAAAGATACCTCGCAGAAATTGTTCCACGCCAGCTATACTAATGTCATAAAATACAACATTAAAATTAGCTTGCACATTTGGCATTGGGTTTATCAAAACACATTTACACTAATTTATGAAACTAAACTAGAATTTAAAATAATTATCCAAGTTTTCACGAAGTTTTTGAGAACAGTATGGATAGCTTCACAATTGATCTGAAATTCTAGTTTTATAGAAAATTTGGCGTTATTTTCAAAAATTGATTCAGCGTTACCCTCTTGTTTTCAAAAAAGTTACTAAACATCACAAAAACGCCTGAAAAATGAGACTTTAATCACGCAATTTACTTTAAAGTAATTGTAGCAGTAAACGTGTATAAGCCCCGACCGACGACCTATAACTACTCCCTAACGGCAGAATGACGTTGAAAATTGTTGGCTTTCCCTGCCCAAAGATCCTGCCGTCCACTCCCGGCCGGAATAATTTTCGGCCGACCGGCTGACTCTTTCGTGGTCGTTGTCCAACAATGGTTAGTAGCAGAAACAAAAAACAAAGTTGTCCGACGTGCCAAGGTTTTTGGAAATGGTGAGGCGGCTTTAATAAAGTCATGATAGAATAACGGGTACAGTGCACTAAGGTTTGCATTTTTGTAACTGCCGACCTTATCTATAGTTTGGAAGATTATATTTGAAATATCCCCCCACCCCCCAAAAAGCAAGAAGGATTCTATAATTTTAGCTGTGACTGCTGAAACAAAGTGTATAAAAAGAATAGAATAAAAGTTCTAAACAAATTTAATATACTAAAATTTTAAATTTATATATATGTAACGAC
>JASANE010029570.1:0-10166 GCA_030248225.1 Trileptium ribeirensis
GGCTAAGCTCCATGACCTGCGAGCAGGTGTCGGTGCTAGCCTCCCTGGGGGACCTCAGAAATCATACCCGATGCTAGACACGTGCGCAACCCTTCGGGCGGGGTCCGAACACACCCCGTGAAGCGCGCCTGCGGCCTGCTAAGCTCCGTAACTTCTTGGGTCTGACCAAGAATAGGTTCAAAATTTAGTATTCACGGTCCACCCTTGAGGTTGCGATAGCCGGGGTCGTATGGGCATGGTGTTAGGAAGTTGCGCCATGCAGCTGCGTCACCGGTTATTACATATGTATGTGGAGATTTGCTTGCTTTCTGTTTCAACTTTATTATCATTATATATACACCATTTTACTTATGTTCTAGCCACTGCACAACCATGTATTCTTGTTATCAGTAATCTAAGATTTATAAGCGTAAGATTTGAGCTCTCTATGACTTCTTTAAGCCACAGCCACCCCAATTACGCTGATTTCTCGGCTATTGGTACAGTTTCTTAATAAAGTTATTTTTATTATTGTTATCTAGCTTTGAATCATACGGAATTACAAGTCACTATGTGACGTGAATTTGTCGTAAGAAAAGTTGGCTCTCCAGACTCTGACGAACTTGTTGTGTTTACTCTGTCAAGTTCTCGGACTATCTCCAACCTCTGGATGATTTACAATTTGTCATCGTTACTAGGTAAATCAGTTAATGGTAAAACTTCGGCTACACCGGGTGCTACGCTCTACGGCTAACTGTGTACTTTCTTACAGAGCCTGTGACTTTGTATTATTTTCTCATATCTGCTGTTCAAACACATTATAACCGTTTGTAGTTAAAGTTTGTTTCCACTACTTTTCCGAATCCGATGAGACAGGATCAAACTGGAGGGGCACCAATATCAAATTGGAAGGGGCAATAATATCAAACTGGACGAGACATCAATATCGAACTGGAGGTGCACCAACATGAAACTGAAGGGCCGCACCAATATGGGGAGGGCACCAATAACAAACTGGAGGGGTGCACCAATATCGAACTGGAGGGGACACTACTGTAAAACTGTGGGCACCAATATCAAACTGGAGGCTGATACCAATATCAAACTGGAAGGGGGCACCAGTATCAAACTGGAGGGGCACCAATATCAAATTGGAACGGGCAATAATATCAAACTGGACGAGACATCAATATCGAACTGGAGGTGCACCAACATGAAACTGAGAGCCGCACCAATATAAAACTCGGGGAGGTCACCAATAACAAACTGGCGGGGTGCACCAATATCGAACTGGAGGGGACACTACTGTAAAACTAAGGGCACCAATATCAAACTGGAAGCGGACACCAATATCAAACTGGAAGGGGGCACCAGTATCAAACTGGAAAGGCACCAATATCAAATTGGAACGGGCAATAATATCAAACTGGACGAGACATCAATATCGAACTGGAGGTGCACCAACATGAAACTGTAGGGCCGCACCAATATAAAACTCGGGGAGGGCACCAATAACAAACTGAATGGGTGCACCAATATCGAACTGGAGGGGACACTACTATAAAACTGAGGGCACCAATATCAAACTGGAGGCGGACACCAATATCAAACTGGAAGGCAGCACCAGTATCATACTGGAGGGGAACACTAATATCAAACTGGAGGGGGCACCAAAACCAAACTGGAGGAGGTAAAAAAATAAAGCTGGAGAGGGCACAAATATCAAACTGAAGCGGCACCAATATCAAACCGGAGGGGGACTAATATCAAACTGGAGGGGGCACCAGTATCAAACAGGAGGGAACACCAATATAAAATTGGAGGTGGCACCTAAATTAAATCGGAGGGGAGGGCAAAAATATAAAACTGGAGGGGGCACCAATATCAAGCTGAAGAGGGCACTAATATCAAACTGGAGTAGAGTTTCGTAGAGACCTATGTGCCAGTCTTATATACGACATGTCGTATGTAACACTGTTACATACGACATGTCGTATGTAACACAGCTACGTACGACATGTCGTATGTAACAAAAATTTCGAGTAGATGGGCGCATTATTCTGTGAATCAGCAATAAACAGGATCTTATTATTTTGCTAATAATACATAATTTGAAATAAAAAGCAAAATAGTAAGAAGTTGGTCGTAAACAATATCTCAAACTCCTGTTCAACGGTCTCATTCGGTCTTGCAGGATTCTCAAGTTGCAATCTCCGAAAAATGAGATTTTCAAAAATTATGTTTCACCTTAGTTATTTGCGTCGGTCAACGACTCTGCTCTTTATTTCATGTTTGGCGGCAGTATATATATTCTCATGGTCGTATTTTGCCGAAAACAAAGCTGAGGGGGTTAGTCATTCGTTGAATAATTTGCTACACCGTATTATTTAAACGTACAATGAATGTAGTATTTGTAGAAATATGACCTAGGAATGTGAAATACGCCAAATATTGCGAATCAGTTATAAAACAGCAGCAACGGTTTTAAGGCTGAGATGTCGTTACGGCTTGGATTTATTTATAGACGTAAAATTTTCAAGGGGACGGAGTAACTCGTCAGAAGAGTATCGGGTATCTGGAATACTATTTTATACGGAGAAATCTTCGGGTCACGCTTTGTTGCCACACGCATGTTGATGTTGGTAAATAGCTGCGTTTTGGACTTATGGATTAAGGAGCGGTTTTTTAGTTCGCGATCAAGCACCTATATGCTCCGCTATCCTGATCGATAAGTGATGCCTGATACTGCCGACGTAGTCTGCTTCACAAACAGAACAGATGTACTTGTATACAGCGAAGGATTTTAGAGTATTTGGTACTTCATTCTTGAATTTAAAGTAGCTCCTATTTTTTTTTCAAAAGCAAGTTTGTTACGTCAACGTATCATAAACAGACTTTCACGAAACTTTTTACAAAATTCTATTCGTTTATCTACCCTAAATATAAAAACGGACTAATAACTGCCTTTTACACCGAGCCTTCCAGTCTGGGCCCAACTATCAAGTGATACATCAAGAAATTCGTTTCCTGAGCAATACGTTTTACAATAACGGTTATCCAAATATACTTGTTGACAATACAATTCGATTCTATATTAACAAGTGGCTTTCTAGAGCCTACACCACGGTAAACCTAGTCACAACCGTTTCAATCGAAATTGCAGAACCACATGAGCAGGACCCAGTTTCTTTCACAATCAAATTACCATACCTGTACATATTTACGAGTTTTTTTCTCAAAAAGAGTGTAATGAGTTATTTTAATAATAATAATTTATTAAATGATTATTAATTTATTAAATTATTATTGTTTTAATAATGATAATTTAATAATTTTTCTCAAAAAGTGTCTAATGAGCCTGTTCAAAAATATTTTTCCACACCACAATATCAGAATTGTCTTCGAAATCGGCAAAATAACCAGGAGCTATTTCAAATTCAAGGATGAAATACCGAATGCTCTAAAATCCTTCGTTGTATACAAGTAGACCTGTTCTGTTTGTGAAGTAGACTACGTCTGCAATACCACTCATCACTTATCAGCCTTAATAGCAGAGCATATAGGTGTTTTAGCGCGAACTAAAAAACCGCTCCTTAATCCATAAGTCCAAAACGCAGCTATTTACCAACGTCAACATACGTGTGGCAACAAAGCGCGACCCAAACATTTCTCCGTATTAAATAGTATTCCAAATACACGATATTCTTCTGACGAGTTACTCCGTACGTCTGAAAATTTTACCGTCCATAAAATAAATCCAAGCTTTAACGACATCTCAGCCCTAAAACCGTTGCTGCTGTTCTATAACTGATTCACAATATTTGGGATATTTGACATTCCTAGGTTATATTTCTACAAATACTACATTCATTGTACATTTAAATAATACGGTGTAGCAAATTATTCAACTAACGACTAACCCTCTCAGCTTTGTTTTCGGCAAAATACGACCATGAGAAAATATATACTGCCGCCAAACATGAAATAAAGAGCAGAGTCGTTGGCCGACGCGAATAACTAAGGTTAAACATAGTTTTAGAAAATCTCATTTTTCAGAGATTGCAACTTGAGAATCGCTCAAGACCGAATGATACAATTGAACACGAGTTTGAGATATTGTTTACTACCAATTCTTACTGTTTTGCTTTTTATTTCAAATTATGTATTATTTGCAAAATAATAAGATCCTGTTTATTGCTGATTCACAGAATAATGCGCCCATCTACTCGAAATTTTTGTTACATACGACATGTCGTACGTAGCTGTGTTACATACGACATGTCGTATGTAACAGTGTTACATACGACATGTCGTATATAAGACTGGCACATAGGTCTCTACGAAACTCTACTCCAGTTTGATATTAGTGCCCTCTTCAGCTTGATATTGGTGCCCCCTCCAGTTTTATATTTTTGCCCTCCCCTCCTATTTAATTTAGGTGCCACCTCCAATTTTATATTGGTGTTCCCTCCTGTTTGATACTGGTGCCCCCTCCAGTTTGATATTAGTCCCCCTCCGGTTTGATATTGGTGCCGCTTCAGTTTGATATTTGTGCCCTCTCCAGCTTTATTTTTTTACCTCCTCCAGTTTGGTTTTGGTGCCCCCTCCAGTTTGATATTAGTGTTCCCCTCCAGTATGATACTGGTGCTGCCTTCCAGTTTGATATTGGTGTCCGCCTCCAGTTTGATATTGGTGCCCTCAGTTTTATAGTAGTGTCCCCTCCAGTTCGATATTGGTGCACCCATTCAGTTTGTTATTGGTGCCCTCCCCGAGTTTTATATTGGTGCGGCCCTACAGTTTCATGTTGGTGCACCTCCAGTTCGATATTGATGTCTCGTCCAGTTTGATATTATTGCCCGTTCCAATTTGATATTGGTGCCTTTCCAGTTTGATACTGGTGCCCCCTTCCAGTTTGATATTGGTGTCCGCTTCCAGTTTGATATTGGTGCCCTTAGTTTTACAGTAGTGTCCCCTCCAGTTCGATATTGGTGCACCCCTCCAGTTTGTTATTGGTGACCTCCCCGAGTTTTATATTGGTGCGGCTCTCAGTTTCATGTTGCTGCACCTCCAGTTCGATATTGATGTCTCGTCCAGTTTGATATTATTGCCCGTTCCAATTTGATATTGGTGCCCCTCCAGTTTGATACTGGTGCCCCCTTCCAGTTTGATATTGGTGTCAGCCTCCAGTTTGATATTGGTGCCCACAGTTTTACAGTAGTGTCCCCTCCAGTTCGATATTGGTGCACCCCTCCAGTTTGTTATTGGTGCCCTCCCCATATTGGTGCGGCCCTTCAGTTTCATGTTGGTGCACCTCCAGTTCGATATTGATGTCTCGTCCAGTTTGATATTATTGCCCCTTCCAATTTGATATTGGTGCCCCTCCAGTTTGATCCTGTCTCATCGGATTCGGAAAAGTAGTGGAAACAAACTTTAACTACAAACGGTTATAATGTGTTTGAACAGCAGATATGAGAAAATAATACAAAGTCACAGGCTCTGTAAGAAAGTACACAGTTAGCCGTAGAGCGTAGCACCCGGTGTAGCCGAAGTTTTACCATTAACTGATTTACCTAGTAACGATGACAAATTGTAAATCATCCAGAGGTTGAGAGATAGTTAAGAAAACTTGACAGAGTAAACACAACAAGTTCGTCAGAGTCTGGAGAGCCAACTTTTCTTACGACAAATTCACGTCACATAGTGACTTGTAATTCCGTATGATTCAAAGCTAGATAACAATAATAAAAATAACTTTATTAAGAAACTGTACCAATAGCCGAGAAATCAGCGTAATTGGGGTGGCTGTGGCTTAAAGAAGTCATAGAGAGCTCAAATCTTACGCTTATAAATCTTAGATTACTGATAACAAGAATACATGGTTGTGCAGTGGCTAGAACATAAGTAAAATGGTGTATATATAATGATAATAAAGTTGAAACAGAAAGCAAGCAAATCTCCACATACATATGAGTTATATGATTCTGCCTTTTCTAAGAAACCTGTCGATGTGCAACAGATTTTAAAACAATCCACTGGCTGATTAAATGCACAGGCATGCGGCGCATATGAGTAAGATTTATCAAGTATTTGGAAATTTCGTGTTTCAGTAAAATTTATTCGGTTATTGTTTTTCTGCAATTTATATATATATCTATATATATATTTATTATTGCCTACTTTTACTACATGAACATCTGCTACGGAACATATTTGTTAGTATTGCTTTCTGAAGTTCCCGGAAATGGAAGAGTGCGTATGTACAAAGTTGCAAACTCCTAGCGTAGCCATACTCTCAGGATTACACAGACTTATTTTAATTAAAAACCCTTCTTGGACAGATTTGCGTGACTGCTCATATTCATCGAGATTATCAAAAACGGTATCGAGATTATAGATATCTGGCCCCCGCGCAACATTAATTTCGGACTATTAATATTTTATCAATACATTGACTATATATGCGCAAAATTTATAAATATGTTGAGTCAGCCCATCAGTTCGCTGTGCGTAGTTTATATTAATTGTACGGTTGACAAACCAAACGACTAACAATACAATCTGTTTATAAAATGCAGGGGCATTTAAAATTACTGTACACACTTCGTCTCTCAGGCAAAGTAGGTCTTGTCTCGTGGTCATGACACAATTTTAAATGAGTGAACATCGACTATAGTTAGTAAACAAATGCTGTCGTTATATTAACGTTGAAGAAATTTGCGATGAAAATTTTACATTTTAAACATTAAAAAACATCAAAAATTTATTACTAAAGACCAAATTTGAGCTGAAACAAATATATTCTTAGGCGCAACAACTAGTTGAAAAATAGGAGTGATTCGAACCGCAATATAAAATCACTACGAGCTGAAAATTGTAATAAGGCGGTTAGCTTGAGATGATATGTTGTGATTTCTGGCTCCTGGATTTGATTTTACCAAACTTTAGTGAAAAACCGACTAAAAAATTCAGCATATTTTCTGTAAAAATGGTTTGCGGTTCGATATAGACTATTACTAAATAGGAGGGTTCATGTCATCTTGCATTTGTTTTTGTGGCGATGTAGCATAGCACTATTTGAGGGGGAGCTAAACATATTTCAGATAATTTTCAGGAGATGCAGAAGTTTATTAAAAGAGAAAGATTATAAAGTAGCTCGAATGGGGGCACCGCAGTAAGGGAGCACCATTACAAACTGGAGGGAGCACCGCGGTCAAACTGGAGGGAGCACCAATAATGAACTGGAGGGGCACACTAATATCAAACTGGCGGGGGGCACCACTACAAGTTAGAGGGGGGCACCAATATCAAATTGGAGAAGGACACTACTATCAGACTGGAGGTACACCAATGTCAAACTGGAGGGGAACCAATATCAAAATGGACCGGTGCACCAATATCAAATAGGAGGGGGCACCAATATCAAACTGGAAGGGGACAAAAATATCAAACTGGAAGGGGACACAAATATCAAACTAAAGTGAGGCCAATATCTGACTGGATGAGGGCAATATCAAACTGGTGGGAGGCCCAATAACAAACTGAGGGGGGGCGATATCAAACTGGAGGGGGCACCAATATCAAACTAGAGGGGCACTAATAGCAAACTGGAGGTACACCAATGTCAAACTGGAGGGGAACCAATATCAAAATGGACCGGTGCACCAGTATCAAACTGGAGGGGGCACCAATATCAAGCTGGGGGAAGGGGCGATATCAAACTGGGGAGGGGCGATATCAAACTGGAGGGAGTACTAATATGAACCTGGATGGGGACACCACTATAAGACTGGACGGGGCACCAGTATCAAATTGGAGGGGACCACTAATATAAAACTGGAGGTGGCACCAAAATCAAACTGGATAGGGCATCAATACCAAGCTGAAGGGAGACCAATATCCAGCTGGAGGGGGCACCAATATCAATCTGAAGGGGGCACTAATACTAAACTGAGGGGGCACCAATATCAAACTGGAGGAATGAAGGCCCCAATATCAAACTAGATGGGGCACAACTATCAAACTGAGGGAGAACACCAGTATCAAACTGGAGCGGTGCACCAAAATCAAACTGAAGGGGGCACCAATACCAAGCTGGAGGGGAACCGATATCAAAATAGAGCGGTGCACCAATATCAAACTGGAAGGGGCACCAATACCAAACTGGACGGGGGCACCAATATTTTAAGTTTCGTAGAGTTCTATGTATCATTGTTACATAGACACGTTGAAAAAACTATGGTTACGTACGACATGTCGTATGTAACACTGATTACATACGATATGTCGTATCTAACATTGGTTGACTGAAGATGGGCGCATTATTCTGTGAATCAGCAATTATAGCGCAAATTTGTACGAAAAATATTGTGCAGCATTCACAGAAAAATGCGTGCAAAAACCGGGCAGTTTTGTCTCTTACAGCCGTCCGTAAGAGACAAAAATCTCTTAAGGCTGGCTGTATAATATTTTAGTTTCATACAGATAGCTATAAGACACTTTTGTCTCTTATAGACAATTGTAAGATATTTTAATCTCTTATAGACAACTGTAAGATATTTTAGTCTCTTACAACCGTCTGTAAGAGATTTTTGTCTTTTGGAGCTGGCCACAAGAGACAACAGTCTTTAACGAGTGGCCATACGAGATAAAATATCTTAAGGACATCTATAAGAGATTTTAGTTTGTAATGCATTGCTGTTGAAGACAAAAGTCTCTTAAAGCCAACCGTAAGAGACTTCAAAACCTTACGGATAGCTGTAAGAGACATTTGTCTCTTATAGCTGATCATAAGAGACAATAATTTCTTGCAGCTAGCCGAAAGAGACAAAAATCTGTTACGGCTAAGTCAAAGAGATTTAAGTCTGTTTTAGCTGCCTGTAAGAGATTTGTGTCTGTTTCGAGCATTTGGAAGAGACAAAAGTCTCTTATGGCAAGCTGTGAAAGACAATTCCTAATTAATAACTAAGCAAAACAACGTTTTTGGCTCAAAAAAATTGCATGAAAACATAAACTTTGAAGAATCCGCATCTGCAACGCTGCAAAGTTTTATTGTCAGTTATCTACGGCGGCCCAATTTGCTGGAATCTATGTGGAGCATGTTGTGTTACCGTAGTCAACTATACCAATACGACAATTAAAAGCTTAAATCTAAACTCGGGAAATATGTTAAGCTTGCTAACGCAACCGAAACGTATAGCCGTCGAACTATGGATAATATGGCGAGAGCTACGTTTAGGTCTCAACATTTAATTAGATATTATAGATTATTTCCATTTAATAAGAATGATGCATATCGTGAATTCATATCCAATCACAGCTAAACAATATTGCTGATGAACTCAATTGGTCTAAAGAATTAGAAAGTAGAAATAATGGTAAATATTTTAAATTTGCTGCTAAATTTGAAATATTTTGCAATCACACAGACGCATTGCGGTAAGGACTAAACCATTTTCCGCTATTTGATATTAAGCTTGTTTGAAGATATATTTTGTTAACACAACAAACGTGAAAATTTGGCACTTGAATATATAAATTGTATTTCGTTAAGCTCTCGTGTTTTGTTTCGAAATTGGGATTTATTTTTTACGTCTTTGTGTGGATCGGAAAATCCATCATACGCAAGCCTAAATCTAAAATGGGAACATAAAACTTGGGAATCACAACTGCACTTGTGCAGCTCGAGCTTATGTTATATAATACCAAGTGAAAGTTTTCTCCACATTCAGGCTGGCTTACACCATTAACGACATGATGCCAGGACACCATCAATATTTTATAAATAAATGAACGGTTTCTAAGACACTATAAGCTCTATCTTGCATAGTGTCATGAACACAGTTAAATTTTTTATAGAGGCAGCAAAAGTCAAAAATGATTTGTTGATTCTGCGTTTTGACCAAGCTTGCAACAAATTTTTGTCCTCGCACTCTCCATCCAATGTTATCATCGGTCCGCCATACCATCAACTTGTTTATATATTTGTTTGACATTTCATTGATATATATTCTCACCGATTTCGGAGCATGCTTAAAACTTTCAAAATTGCATATTGTTTCGTAGTATAAAGCATGGCTGCATGATATTTGCTAACATAATCATTTTTGCGATTAATGATCTTCCATTATGAATTTCATATACATTATTTCCCAGTTTCACTATTGTTCAACCGTATTAAGCAGCAGCCT
>JASANE010029574.1:0-66323 GCA_030248225.1 Trileptium ribeirensis
AAATTCTACAATCACGGTTCGTCCTCGAAATATCCACGATTCAACTGCTATGGGCTTTAAACCTGTATTCGATGTTCCGAACACTCAAAAGCTGTTGTATTCACAATTTTACTGCTTTCTACTTTTCTCTTGGACATTTACGCCATATATTATTTTCTTAAGCATTGTGATATTTTTATGTTGCTTTCTAGTTTCATCCGTAAAGTTAACATTTTTAATTAACCGCCCTCAGCTGCACGTTTAAACACTTGGCGTTCACTTCTCTGTGAGCGGCCTGTAGTATCCCACCCCTGGACGGTCATTATGTTGCAACATTATGTTGCAATACAACTGTAAGCATGAAAACAGACAGAGACAGTATATATACAAGTCTACAATGACGATCAACAAAACGAACAATGACGATATTGTGGACAAGGCCATGTGTCATGGCCACAATGGAGCGTGATATATAATCCTTTAATTTTGCTATGTTGGGGTCAAGATGTGTCAGATTTCCCTACTGATGAAAATGTATATTCCAATAACGTGTTATCAGTCAGGCTTAACAATGATATTTTACCTTTGAAGCTGGTAAAAGATGCACGTATCAGACCGGAACTGACCTGCATACATAATGCTAAAAACATGAGACCTATTCAAAGCTTAGCAGTAACATACTTTCAAAACAATTTTTCGTTTCGTTTATATGCTAAGCCCTACAAATTGTAGCTGGCCGTTTCGTTTGCACATCATGACATTTTTATATAATTTTCCCTAACCCTACCAGTTCATCTCGTTAGGATATATTTCAAAAGATATTTTTTTGCTATAATGCAACCTTCCAGTTCTAGCCAACCATCGAATATATAATATTTAAATTTTAAAAGATATAAATGTTAAACAAGCAGGAACCAAATGTGAATAAAGCTAAGCTAACTTCCCGTGTTCTAACGCTGCAATGTCACGACTGGAATTGCGTCTGCGCAGAGTTTTAAACAAAATGTTTTTCTTATATATTTATTGAATTTCACCTTGTCTAAATACATAACCTAAGCCTGAAAACAAAAATTATTTTTTAAAACATTTTTAAGCTGAAATCTTGTGTGTGGGGTTGCCTTTTATACTGCATCATTTCTCATGCGCCATTGCTATATTGTGTTCCTTTCAGTGTTAAGCCTTTAAGAACACAAACTTTTATTATATGCTTCTAATGTACAGATAGATCTTCCTCGAACGTGATCACTGGCGGATTCAGGAATTCTTGGCGCGGTAATATCACCTCCTGAAAGGTCCGAACCTCCCCCTCACCCCCGCCCGGCCCCTCGCCCGTCAAGAAAGCGCGGAATTTTTTTTCGAACATAGGGTGAAAAATGGCAAAACTTGGAGTGAAATTGGCAAAAAAGGAGAAAATGAAAAATATGTAGCTGGTTGTTAAAAAATCTCCGAGACTATTCATCCCCCGAAGCCAGATGGCTTTAGACACCTATAAACCTCAACTCATTCTTGACCAACGAATTTTCCGGACACTGTTCATATTTTGTATTTGTAAACAAATTTTTGATGACTCAACTCAGGTCTTTAGGGTTGTCTCGAGCGCATCTCCGCCCGCTCTGGATCCGCTAGTAAACGTGACCATGTCACCACGCTGATTGCGTTGCGCTCCAACATATTAATACAACATTGGCAGCTGTTTCTCTCCAGCCTCATAAAAATTTTTGAGTAAGACTAAAAATCTGCGCAACAGGTAGATAATAAAATGCATTTAGCAAACCAGAAGTAGCATAAGGCTTCATAAAAATCATCATTCGAACGATTGTAGAACAAATTACCAATTTTTTTTGTATTATCCAATACATTGGTTTCTAAAATCCCTGAAAAAATACCAGCTAAAATAGCGTAATGGTGATTGTTTAACAAATTACCAAAGTATGTGTTATATAAATAATTATATTGGCAACTGCTATCCTCGAAAAATACTAGACAATAGTGGCGTAATGGCTTAGGACACACTTCTTTATATTACACTCGTTTAGGTTAGCAGATTTATTGTATCGTAAATTTTACAACGCCAGTGTAATTTGTATTCGTTTTTCAAGTGTTTTCAGGTTTTTCAGTTTTTGAAGGGTAATTTGTTTTTGGGATCTATTATCGTAACAATTATCGATATTGCTTTAATTGCTTAATTTGTAAAAGTCAAACTGGTTTATAAAAACGTCAATAAAACAGAATGCGAAACAACGCAGTAATTATTCGATAATTAATCCTATTGAAACCCGCCAGCCAAATGTTTTGTGGCCAGCCAACGATCACGGTTATTAAAACAAAATCAGACCTGTTTTAATTGGAAAAAATTCCGATACCAATAATTATTTGCTTCATTATGATGTGGTTGTCTAAAATTTAAATTCCAATTAATTTGTTACTTTTTTGTTCAACTGTCTGAGTTGACTGTCCTTTTGCTGAATAAAATTGTACAGATTTATCTATGCAAGTGGGAATACCTCATCGCCATATTTTAGTCTCAGCACTATTAATTTGTCAAATACAAATACTTTTTTATACACATAGCACAACTGTCTAAAATAATGCGGTAAGTGCTGGAGCTTTGGAGAGGGGGCGTCGTCGGCCTTCTAAAGGGGATCAGCCAGTCAGCAGCAGGGGTCATCATGGGAATTAATTTTTCGAAACTGTGAAACAGCTAAAAAATTTCCTCCATTTTAGCAAATATGAACCATTTCTCCCCAGTTTTTGTTCATTTTTCTCCGATTTATCCTATTTTTGCCAAAGATTTTGCGCATGCCCTCGGCATAAGAAAGGTGCGAAGCATCAGGGGGTGGGGACTCCTTAACGGCTTATGGCCAGTAAATGTCCCGACATCACAAATAAATACCCCCTCACCGCCCTATGTGCGTGTATGACGTATAATAATACGTGTTACATTAGCTGTATTCATTAAGTTGTTTCTACAGTAATATAAAACGGTATGATCTCAAATTTTTTATTTTCCTCCACCAGTACATAAATAGACATTCTGTCATTTTTGCAGTCTCCTGTGAAAAGCAGTTTTTGAATCAATCTCATATTATTTCTTTCCAATAGTACTAATATCGCATGTGTGAATCGAAAATTTGATTATGCAAGTTTTCCTACTGCAATCACAAGTTAATTCCAGAGTGTTTTCTTATGATTCGTCTATGAGCTGTCACGTACAATTGGAGCATGACAATTTCATAAAACTATAACAGATCATTTCAAGAAGATTTTCAAGGGTATTTAGCTGAGTTAACTTGATCATTTTTGATTGAGTGAAACTAATTGTATTTTAGAGATGGTTGTAAACTTAAACTGATTTTAAATCTAGAACTTTTTTAATTCCACGCTCATTTTGTAGATCCACACAGTTTATTGTAGGAAGCTTAAAACTGAATATATATTTAACTATAATTTGCGTTTATCGTACAAAATTATTTAAGACCATAGCAACAGCACAATCTTAACTCTGACAGTTTGATGAGAGATTAGCTAATTTGGAAGCAGAACATTGGCCTGGAGGATAATGACACTGACAGTTTTGGAATTTTTATGGAATTTATGGTACGCCAACAATTTAACATAAAAACACAAAATCTGCCCGTATCACATATGTTCGCCGATTGTGAACGTGTGCCCTGAGGTTTTGTCATTTTTTCCGGAAAATAAAATGCTCAGCTCATTTCTGAAAAAAATCTGTTTTTATGGAAGTTCAATTATGTGGTTTTACAATTACTTTGGAAACACGTAACTTCCCTGAAGATAACATTTAGAGCTGATGATATCATCTATCGCTGGCTACAAGATGTAACCGCGTCCATATCGGATGTTTCACAATTTTTGTAAATCCCCAGTGTCGATCCTAATCCTGCACTGTTCGTGTTATTTTTAAGCACCTGTCATCAGCGCACGTCAACTACTACTCACTCGAAGATTCTTGGTCAGAATCTTAACGGGCTTACGAACGGCACCGCAAACCTTGTAAACTGTGATTCTTGGTGTAACATATAGGTGATTAGATCTTACTAAAACAGTTATATTTATTCTACAACTACGCGTGTTATTTTTTAATATATATCAAATGAAATGTACTTGTTTATGTTGGCTGACAGTTTATTAATCATATGGACTGCACGTTCTCGATATGATCTATTGTTTCTTGATCATAGAAACACAAAAAACAATCAAGTAGAAATCAATCTATCAATTCTAGAAAAAGTAAAGGTGAAATCGTCTAGAAAATCCCAACGTAAACCCGCGTTATTTTTTTATTTCAGCGGAATATCTTTTGACACTTCACTCAGAAAAGTAGCGTAAATTCTAAATCTTTGGAGTTCGGACATCAATGTTCTTTCAAGCGCTCAAACGTCGGTATGGAAAGACAACCCATTAGTTATGAATCAAACACATTTTCTTTACAAATAGCCAATATTTAACATTCACTGTTGTATTGGAAAATTTTTTTACGGTTTGTATTTCGATATTTCGGAAAAATTTGTATACAACTATATATGTATATATGTATATAGAGTACTATATTTGCGAAACTGGCCAATTGCGGGAACGCTACTTGTGGATTCAGTTACTACTTTGGCCCGCGAACGGTCCGAAAAGTTGGGGAAACGGAGATCGGAACTACTGCACCGTTGTATACAGTGGCAATTTTTGTTTTCATACATATAGAAATACATAAGTTTATAATAGGGGAACATATTTAAGTAATTACGTATTATATGTTCATATATAAATGTATGTTCCTATAGATGATTTGATGTACGATGCACGATTATGGCAGATCTTTACTAATATTGAAAGCTTTGCCGTTCAAAAAATCTAACATTCATTGTTCGTAATAATGAATATGTTGTACGCATTCGGTTTAAACGTAATTATTATAATTGTATTTTTGATATAATACAAACACTTGTCATAATGCTTCCCATTAAGCATCATGCAAAAGTGTCGTTTTATATATAATTGTATTTTAATAACATGACAGAATTAGTCGTTAACATTTTTGTTGTGCGGTCAAAAACACATTTTGTTGGTTTTGGTTATTTCGCAATTTTACTTTAATGATTTGTTTTAGTTATTCCAGTTGCAGCGACAGTGTTTTCGCACACGCTTTGCGTATAGCTTGGAAATTTATAAAAAAATTCACTAAACTCAGTTTGTACGGAATATTCTATAATAGCGGGAGAGATGAAATGAGAGGAGGTTTATCATTCCAACAATAATATATAAGTATATTTTGTCTCATTCCTATTTCATCCTCACTAAAACTTCATCAAAATTTGTATATGATTCCTTTTCTGAAGCACCAAGTGTTCATAATGGCTGCTTAAGTCATGTACGACACTTTTGCTATCACCGTGTAAACGCATCGCAGATGGGCAATCTATCTCGGTTCTAGAAAGTAGCTTTTCGAGGCCTTGATATCACGGGCAAAAGTTATTTCCGAACACAGCCCCAGTTTTGTGGGAATCATATTACAAACCTAGATTTTGTCAAATACGGGGAGGGTGTCGTAAATACTTTTTCCAATGTACGTTGAGTTTTCCTAAAAATTTGGGGAGGTTACCATTTTCTCCAGACCAAGAGAGGTAGGGGCAAATTGGAACTCGTCATGTCTGATGTACTTTTGCAATGATGGCGAGAAACGGCATACTTTTCGTATAGAAGCCATCAAGAAATTTCGGTTATCAAATGTCCCTATGTCCATCTCAGAGGTGTGCGCGGGCCTGAATTTTTGAGCCCGGGCCCAGCCCGTGCATGCAATCGTCAGGCCATGACCCGCGAAGCCCGGGCCCGCGGGCCCGTAGTCATTTTGAAGCCCGCGCGAACCCGCGGAGTCGATTTTTAAGTCATCGTTTGCGTGAGCAGATTTGATCTGAAAACTAAACACATCAAACGTCGAAAACCCACATATAACAAGGCCATGTCAGAGCAACTCGCTATTAGCACAAGTTAATCGACTCAACCAACGACACTTCCTCACTCCGTGATTTCAGCATTTTTTCAATAAATGAAGCTCTATCTTTAGAATTACTTGGTAGGAGTTTGCTATTCGTTATAAAACACTATAACATAAGATACGTTGTAACAGACCAATGGTTGAAACACAGACCAAGTCCCCGTCGAAGTTTCGGCACGAAACAAATACGGACAGCGGAATTCATCGATCAAAATATTGTTGAAAGTTTTATTTTTATCTATGGGGACAATTAAGGTAATTTTTGCTTTATATTACAGATTTTATTAGAGTCGTTTACCTTTGGTCTCCAGCCCGGCGATATCAATGAAAAAACAGATTGGTCTGAAACCGTTATCAATCAACTCGGCGTGATCGCGACATTCAGAATATATCCCTTTTGGCGAAATTGCTGACAAAAATTTTTTCAGGTCGTTAGGGGTGCCTTAGGTAACAACAAAATTTTGTCTATTTTGATTGGCATCGTTTTCAAACCGATCCCCGATCCGTTCACTACGTGTCATTTTCTAGCTGGAACTAGCGAAAAGGACCTTTTGATTGCACTGAATCAAAATGGAATCAACCGACATTAAACGCCAAGATAAATAAGAAGGCTTTATACGTGCACATGCTTTATGTTTATATAACTTAATCTATATGTAATAAATATATAATACACAATATTTGTTGTAGTTATTTCTCCCATCACAAGAAATATCCAATTCTCCCAAAAACATTAAGAAAATAAACAATGATTCATATAAGAAATAGCAAAACATCGCAAAATGGATTGCTGTAGTATAGCACTGATGAAACAAGCGTGGGAATATGATGTAAAATTGCAAGTATTCCAATTGATATTCATACGTGAAGTTGGGACGCGAGCCCGCGTGGGCTCCGCGTGCTTGAGACCTAGGCCCGCCCCTGCCCGGACCGGCGGGTGCCAGAGCCCGCGCACACCTCTGGTCCATCTTGCACCGTTTCTTCACAGTGACTCATCGATTAATGTTGGCATTTCGGAAAGCTTTAAGCAACCGCTTCTTCGTAAACAGCCGCTGTTGATAGTCCGGGCAACTATCACATAAGCCTAAATTCAGGAAGTTTCCGCCCTTTGATACCCACACTAAGCTGTTCCATTTTAAGATATAACACTGCGCTATTAGGCTTTTCTTGGCCTTAATTTGATACTTACTATGTTATATAGTTACCTAAGTGGCAGCCTCCATTTAAACTGTGTTGTATTGTACCCGATATGTGGATATTATATTTCGAGCCATGCCGCTCCCAGCAAACTTAAGTTGGGAGCGATATTTCATGATATAATACAAGGAAAATTACACAGAGTATAGCCTCCATAATTGAATGTCGAATTTCGAATATGCCATATTTAGTATTGATATTTAATATTTAGTATTCATATTTAATATTAAAAACTTTTGTATTGAACGATAGTGGATAAATGTGCATATTAAGAAAATAAAAACAGAATTGTGATGTGAAAATAAAATGGTGAAACCCCAAACAAGAAAGAGATAACGTTTTGTTTTCTCTGTCTACATGACATCTCAGAGCAATACGGAGTTTCAGGCCTTAATACGTTTATTAGCTGCATTTGATTCGAATGTCCAAGAAAAATCAGTAACGTTGCCCTTTGCAATAAAAACGGAATCAGTGGTTCGCGCCGAGGTTAGTTCGGCGCGTGAGGAGGTGTAATTCGCACCCCTATATGAGAATTGTATGATCTAAAGACCTACAGGAAAGCATTTCATTCAAAAGTGGGAGAAAGCTGCACAAATTTTCGTTCACAGCCAAAACTGTGGGCAGTGCCCACGCCCCTCTTGCAGCACAGTGAATAGACCGCTCACCCTGCAAACATGTAAGGATCTTCAAATTTTTAATCCGGCTTGCATCGTGCGAGCCAATTAGGTTTTAGAATCTAATTCAATACCATTTGCAGAAATGTCTCCAAGGTAATAGAGTATTAAAATACTTGCTTTTCTGGCTTATTGTATCCGCAAAAGCAGTCATGTAAAGATTGCTGAAATTTTCAGTAGACGTTTCAGTGTGTAACAACGGTTTTTATCACGTTAAGAAATTATGATTTTGAGGTTTAGATACCATATTTTTGCGTATAGTTCAAAATATTTAAATATTTTTAATAGGTGATAGCTTACTGTTATTTCATTTTAGTTACAGAAAGAACATTAGTGAGTGTAATAAAATACACGCCATACGTTGCAAAGCACTGCATGATTACAATGCTCTCACCGATCAATTTTTCAGCATTTTTACTCATATTTAAGTGCTCGTACCTTTTTACAAAATCACAGCGATTATTTTATTTTCTAATAGTGGATAAAATAATGAAATTTGTTAGGTTGCTGAGTTACATTTAAAATCCGCGAAATAGTATTAAAAATTCATGTCAACTGCACTGCGGTAATTCTCTGACGAATATTTTAGCAACAACATTCGTTAACCCCGTTTGAATTAATGCACATTCTCCTCACCTTGTTAGCCTAGATTTTACCTTGTGTGATTCCATAACATGGTCGTTGGTCGAAGCAGCTAATTAATGAATTGAATTTATTGCCAATGACTTGGTATAAATTTTAGACTCTGATGAAAAGTATGATTGTCTTCTTTAGCTCAAGCGGTCATATTTGCAACTTAATCGTGTTTCAGGAGGACATTAATCACTCAACATAGTACTGATTACGCTTACACGTTAGAGAGACAAAGATCTTCATGTTAGTACTTTGGTTCAAAACCCCTTGCGAGCAAGCAAACGTTTCATGTGCGCAGCTTTTCACAAAGCGTTTGGTAGGGTACAAGTTAAAACTTTTCTTTTTGATTGTCGATATTGACTCTCAAGTCAAAAAACAGTGATAACACATTAATGGTGTAGTTTCACAAGACTTGAGAGCACACTTGTGCTACAGTTGTAGACAACTCGAGAGCATATGGTGTTTGAGTAAAAAAATTTAAGCAACTGACTTTGCTTTTTTATTTCCATGCGACCACATTGGTGCTTAGAATTACACGGGGGTGTTTTTAAAGAATTCTAAAGCACAACATCATACTGCTGCTCTAAACATCGAAAGTATACCTTCTGCGAAGTTCAATATTATTTAAGAGTACTATTTTTAACAGCAATAGTGTCACAATATTGATCACGCGCGTATAAATTTTTATGCTTGGATTTGGATCTCAATACTCTACATTAGTATACGAATTTGTGAGAGAAATCACGATGGTGTTAGGAATATTATATATATGCTAAAATTTGAAACATTCTTGGATTTTATAACTTAGCATAGGTGCGTCTGCTACGTTTGTTTGATATGGTCCTTGGTATATTTAGAGACTGCTCTAAAAAGCTATAATATTACATCATAGTAAAAGCTTCGGTCGGCGAATTGTCAGCTACCGTGAAAACTGAGACTTAACGATTGTTGAAAAAAGAAGAAAGCAAAAAGAAAACAACTGCCGAATTAATGCCCAGCTATGTAATACAATTATCAATTTCATAACAGCCACAAGACATAATTCATAAAAAATAGAGGTTAGTTTTTACCGTCGATGCCCCAACCTTTAAATTTGACATAGCCAGAAGTAATAAGGCGCAACTAGGGGGAAATACTTTATGACCCATATATATGCGACAAAATAATACAAGGAGTTATGGTTCTTTTCTATAAAGCTGTAGATTTGGTGGAAAAATTGTGTATTTTTAGGTAGTTAGTGCATAACAGGCCTAACAGTTTTCAGTTAGGAATAAACACTGCATAGTCATTAATATTCTTTTAGTAAACGAATTGCATTTTTATAAGATTTCTGTGAAGTAAAAGGAACACTTAAGAACCACAACCCGCCATTCTACGTTGGTAAACGCGAAAGCGATGCTGCTTATGGAAATCTATGCTAACAAAGCTTTTGATAAATTAAATATATTTATGCTTGATCCAAACGTGTCACACCTTAGTAAAGCTACAACTGTAATAGACGGTAACTTGTTGAAACAATAACTTCATATCGAATTTAAGTTTAGGCATTTCCATTGTTTTTACAATCTAGAAGATTTGTTTTACAATCTGCGCATTGCCTAGTGAATAGACATTTTCTTCATGAGCAGTATCACAATATTGATAGTCCCATTTATCCAAACATATTAGGATCGTATTCAAAAATGGATAGAATGAATTTTGAATGGACGAATTAAGGCTATTATACTATGACAACGTATATATCTCTTCAATAAAATATTACACGTTGTGTTATTTTGTTTTACTGTGACCAATCGGTTGCTGTATAGTCATGTATTCTGGAATCATGTGTCGGAAACTACCTTGTTTCTGCAACAAAAGCAAATTGGAAGCAATAGTCAGCCTTTCCGCTTGGAATTCCGTTTAGCAGGGCTGGTATAGTATATTTCTCAAGGCGTAAGAGAGGTTTATGGCACAGTACGAAACCGGTTCAAAACAACAACGTGAACAGCATGCAGCGGAGCTGTTTTGAGGAAATTCGACGTTATGAGTATAAATACGAACTAGCTATATCACATTAAGATGCACGTCATTGTGTTTGCAGTTGCCTCTCTAAATTACATTAGTGAGGAGAGACTATAATTGGTTTACGTGGGTTGACTGCTGATTCTTAACTCGTTCATGTCAGCAATTATTTGTGCTTCGTACTATGTTTGACAAACTCAATTCAAGTCCAGAAAAAACCAGGCAATTACAAGCAGCATGCGCAAACGATTGAGTAATTCATCCCACTGGGCACCAGACTAGGTGAGCGGAAAGCAGCGCACATACTACGCGACAAAACCAGCTAACGCAATATTTCACAATGACTAATGGAGCCAGTTTGAACTACTGGATATTAAAGGTTCAATCAACAGTGTTTTGGAATAGCTGTCTCAGAAAATGGTTGATCCCATTAAAAACTGAAATTATTTCTGATGAAAAAATTCAACCAGTTTTAACTTTTATTTTTCAGATTACAAGCCATAAGTTGTCTTGTATGAATCTAAGTAAGACTGGTGAACCGACATACCACTTTCAACTACTGGTTCACATATTCCCCGGTTATTAATGGCAACAAATAAATATATATACGGTTTCACCATAAAAAGACGCTTGAATTTTTCTCACCTCGATTCGTTGCCATTATTAAGATTATAGGTGTACGTTTGGCAGTGGGAAAAATATAGACCCATGTTACTCCACTATTCCGCACTTATAGGTGATAACAACAACCACCTGTGCTGAGACCGTTTTTATTTCAAAGTTGCTATTATTCTAAGTGACGAAATTATAAGGTGTTTTCATTCTTTCGCATTGAAAATCGTTTAAGCAAATATAAATTAATTAAATTTAAATAAATAACTAAAAGCAGGTATTAGCCTATCCTATTCATTAAACCACAGCATGTCGAGGTGACGTATGATTGGTTTATGATAGTATAGTCGATGAATATACGGGGTGACATAATATAGATATCTGTCACGGTTTATGCCCGACTTACTAGGAAAACCACAATATTCGCTTTGGGTATAATCATTTGGCTTGACAGACACCAAATTCCTTAGCGTTATATGTTTCGTAGTAAAAGCAATAAGACAGTGGTCCCTTCTTTCAGAAATATCTTATCTTGTTTGTAAAATTTTATAAATAGAGATTACTTATGGCCATTAAACAAATTGTGTTGAGCACGTAAAATCGTTTAGTCCGACAGTTTGCTAAAAAATGTCCAATAAAATCGTGGATGAATCTCAATTTCTTTGTAAGTTTTAGGATTTTAAGACGGGTTGCACATGCGTCTGAACACAGTACAACACTATTCACATATTCCTGAAGTATTACGAAAACATGTTATAAATCCGTTTCAACCAGGCATACAGATGCATTACTGCCTAACATAGGTATAAAATGATGAAAATAAAGACATATCTGAAGCCTTTACTCAGTTTTAACTCTAGAAAAGGTTAATATAATATATTTACTCTTTAATTAAAAAGTCATGAACACTAACATTTTTCAGTCCAGCATTATCTAGTTTTAAGAAGGAATGCCCACCGACCTAAACTCATTTGATGTGATCATTTAGATTCAAAGATTGGTAAAGCCTCAAGATTTCGATGTGCAGGAATTCCAAAAATTTTCCAAACACTGTGTTTTGTTTAAGTTGTGTACACGCATCCATTTATCTCATAGGGATAGAACAGCAGTTAAGCAACACCATCATTCAGGATAAAATGTACTTTAATTTTCTTTTATCTTATCCAGTCGCTTTAGTTACTGAGTCGAAGTTTTTGCTGTGCATGTAACCTTAGGGAGGCTTACACTTATATCGTTCCAAAACCTCCCACTTCTTGAATGACTGAACATGATTACTCCAATAATTTCATAATGCATTCGCAAGTCCCACTGGAATATCAAGCAATGTAAAATTTAGGGACTTACATAAATAAGCATGCAATACCGTTCTCAGTACTTGTAAGCCTATGCCTTAATCTAGCTTGACACCTTACATAGGACTTACACTGAGCTCAATCCTAAGTGGGGAAGCTACCAGCTCCCGAACCGCTCCAGCTAAGCATATTATTTTCTACAATTTGTTTCATATGTACACTTTTACTTCATACCGGTTTCGGATTTTACGTAATCATGTAATCTTGTTGTATGTAAAACTAGACAGGTGTTGCTAGACCTACTGTCACATATAGATGTGCAAAACATCAGCACAGGATCTAAATGTAATTTAATTTTCGTGTCATACTAGTTTGTAATTATCTAATTTTAGCCCTGACTAGACATTTAAAACGTTTTTCAAAGAATTCAGCTGGAACTAGGTGTAGAAATCAATACGATTATTGAATATTGAGGCACGAGACTAGCGAGATAGCTATGTAATTTGTACAAAAGCGTGTTGTTTAGTTATTTTAGCAGCGCTTGAAGAACACACAAGTACCAGTGTTCGGTTTCCAAGCATTTATTTAATAAAAAGATACACAATCTCTTGACAAAACACACAATCATACCGTGGGGTTTGAAATAGCGAAAAACTAACCATATGGTAGACGGTACCTGCAGTATATAGCGAGTTTCAAATATTTTTAAATGATAAAAGGCAACGGCAATTATGTTCTGACCATTTTTAAGAAATTATACATCGCTATTTTTTGCTTTGTGTACAACAGGCATTTCTGCGAAATCACGCGCATTTTTATAAAATTATACATTAGTTTGCGCATTAATGCATTGTTACTATTATTATTATTATTATCATTATTATTATTATTATTAGAGCTTTGGGTCTTTCGGCACCATAGACGCTAGGCAACGAACGAACGCTCACAGATGTGTGTAGATGAGTGACTCTACAGGTTAATCTATAAATGTGAATAACTGCATGGGTTTCTTAAATCCTTTGTTATCTAAAATAAAAAAAAATTAATATAAAAACAAGTTAGACATCAGTTATTTTCAGCTTGACAAGTGTATTGTATGATTTATTTCCTTGGTTCCTTCCCGAAACTAACACGTTTCTGCTTTATATTTCTGCGCTCGTTTTGTTTGTGAAACTAGATGGAATCGATGAACTATTAACATCATCTATAATTTGAACATCGTGCACTATAACGTTGAATCTTTAGTTCTGGTGGGTAATTATGCTTTACCATTTATGCTTCCACGCTGGGCTCAACATCATCATAGATACGATGCAGCAAGTTCGGAACAAATGGACTAGTATAAATATTAATAACACCAATATAAATTTGGCTTGAAAAGGATCAGTTGATACATCTGAATATAACTGACTGTTTTATATCGACGACGTGTCGGATCAACTCTTCACTCAACTGACCTGTGATGAGTGGAACAAAATTATGAAACGCGCAAACACGCTGTTACCACTAATGGGTTTAGAAGGGTAAACTCTCGATCAGTCGGATGATTCATGACGGGCAACAGCAAAACTAGGCCCAGCAGGACCGTCGTTGAACCCGGCGCGACTATTGTCCCTATAATAAAAACGATATGTGTTAATACTTAATTTCACGATTTATTTCGCTGTTACACGTGTCGCACGCAACTGTTTCAAACAGCTACTGATATGAACAGATCTTTCCGCTCTGTACATATTAACCTTCAACCCTTTTGTGCCCGAATAAATTCGTGCATTTTGCAACGGTTACAAGCCTATGCTCGCTACAAGAATCGAACCCTCGTTTTATGAGTGAAATGCGCTAAGGCAAACCACTGAAATATCTACTAACTGTTGCTCTGTCCTTTAAAGTACCTCGCAAAGTGAGCGAATAACAGCGAACGTGCGAACAAACACCGAAAAACCAAA
Organism: Trileptium ribeirensis; assembly: GCA_030248225.1. Lineage (NCBI taxonomy): Eukaryota > Metazoa > Nematoda > Enoplea > Enoplida > Thoracostomopsidae > Trileptium > Trileptium ribeirensis. Next base: position 14,345 of record JASANE010029574.1, read on the forward strand.
AAATGCAACATTAAGACTCTGCAAAATTTTGTGATGTCGTTAATCCTTTAATGTCCACTAGGTGCAAATCGTTGCCCCAGAACCAAAGCTGTTCATCTCCCATTTTTACAGAAAAGATGTTCTAAATTTCCGATCAACCAAACCGAGCTTTGTATTTTGTCAATATATCTTAAGTCTATCTCAATTCGCTAAAAAGTTATGCGTATTTTCCACAATATCTGAACTCCATTTGAGTTTTATATGCCGAAATGACTCAACTCCTCCGTAATAATCCGATCAAAGTGTCAAAACATCTCAACCCCTAATCATTGCATTTGGGAATCTTTAAAGTTAGTGTACCATAATGCCGAGTTCATAGAGAGATGTGTGCATCCACTACACATTGTGGCAAATTTTTTGAAAAAACTGCGAAAGAAACTATGGCAGTTTTAGAAAACTGACACAGAAACTACGGCACCTTTACAGAAACTGCTACAGAAACTGCGTGACTTATACAAATGTTCCCATAAAAATTGTATCACCTTTAGAAAAACTGCTACAGGAACTGGTTCATTGTAAAAAAAACTACTACAGAAACTATGGCACTTTTAGGGAAACTGCTTCAGAAGCTATGTCACTTTGAGAAGGGCTGCTACGGAGACTCAGTCACTTCTAGAAAAACTACTACTTAAACTGCGTCACTTTTCGAAAAACTGCTACAACAGCTGTCTCACTTTCAGAAAATTTGCTACGATAACTGAATCACTTTTAGGCAAACTGCTACCGAAACTGGTTCACTTTTAGAAAAACTGCTACAGAAATTGTGGTACTTTTAGAAAAACTTCTACAAAAGCTATATCACTTTTAGAAAAGTTGCTCCAAAAACATTGTCACGTTAAAAGATACCGCTACAGAAGCTGTGTCACTTTAAGAAAAACTGCTACATAAATCAGATCACTTTTAGGAAAAACTGCTACATAAATTGGGCCGATTGTGTAAAAATGACACAGCACCTTTTGAAAAAATTGCTACACATGTTGTAACCATTTTCTTGAAATCTACCACAGAAACTTTATACAGAAGAAAAAATAGTTGTATCTTGTGTGTTATATATGTTGTTAAGGAATCAGCTGAGTATAGGGCTGGTAAATTGTGTATATTCGTGATTTCAGCATTTTTATAACCTTTGCAAATCCGTTGCCCTATAAATACTCAACGGGTCTGATTAAAATTCGGAACGACTGTACAGCCACTGTCCTTGCCAGAAATAGCCCTGTTGCTTCAAAATAGTTTTTGATCGTTCGAACACTACATTTTTTATTTCAACAGTTCCAGTAAATTATTACAACATGGTAAAATTGCAAACGTGTATAAACATAGACAGCTAGTTAAGCCTAATCCCAATCACGTTTCGAGGTGGTGCGTAAGCGATGCTTTTAGCCTCTCTGAGTCTAGGAATATCTTAACCTTGACGTAAAAGTTGATTGCTAGGTAGGTTAGCACATCTGTTTTAGTCACACCCATTTCTGTATCCGTTTTTGTCTACGTCCATCACGGCCAATTTCAGTCCCGAGCGTTCCGAAAAGACCTGAGCCGAGAGTAAATCGCTCGCTCTGCTCTTCACTGTGACGAGACACCAGAGCAAAACGTGATGAGTGACAAAGACTTTTGTGACTATTTCTGGCTTAAACATTACACTGCTGTGACGGTCTCCGCTTTTAAACACAAATGTTTTGGTCTGAGATATTTATCTGTGTTAACTGAATATCTAGATTAATGGCAATTCTGTTTCTGATGTAAATAGTATTCCGGTCGTGGCTTCGGCAAAAATCATACTGGATACGGAATTCTGATTTAAAATATTACATATTTGGCTACAATTGTGGACCAAACAGGTATACACGTTTTTATATGTGCAATGATCAGTTTGCTGTCACAGCCTGATAAAGCATAGTTTTAATTAAATAATTTTCTGTGCAAATATCAATTTAGATTTTGTCTTTTAACCCTTTCCTTCTTAAACGAAGGCATACCTCTTACAATCATGAGCAAAATTTGGCTACAACGAGGATTGAACCTGGCTCGTATAACTCCGACACTCGTACACTACCCGCTATATTATTTAGGAGCTTTTGCTTGATTACTTGAGGAACCTCGCAGAGGGAGCGAATAACAAGGTACGTGCAAATACACGCCACACGACAAACTTGGTAAGCAGCAGTGTATGCAGTACAAACAAATGTGCCTCTTTACCCGCGAAAGGGTTAAGGATAAACTATCTTCTAAAAGTGACACAGTTTTTGTAACAGCGTTTCTAAAAGTACCACAGTGCCTGTTGCAGTTTTTTAAGTGACACAGTTTCTGTGGCAGCTTTTCTAAAAGTCACACAGCTTTTTAGCAGGTTTTCTAAATGTGACACAGTTTCTGTAGTAGCTATTGTAAAACTGACACAGTTGCTGTAGAAGTTTTTTTTTATAAAATTGACGCACTTTTTGTAGCAGCTTTAGCAAAAATGACACTGATTTTGTAACAGCCTTTCTAAAAATGACACAGCTTCTGTATCAGTTTTCTAAAAGTGACAATGTTTCCCAGCAGCTATTCTAAAAGTGACACAGTTTCTGTTGCAGGTTTTCAAAAAATGACAGTTTCTGTAGCAGCTTTTTCAAAAATTTTGCCTTAATGTGCAGTGGCTGCACACAAATCTATGTAAATGCTGTATAATCGTGCATTGACATTTCTAGTATTTTAAATATGGTTTTTTCTGTGTTATTCTGGTTCTTGTCGTTTTAAGAGTGGATAGTGAAAATAACCACATCTTGACTAAGTATGTGCTTAATCACACTTCCTTTTGAAATCCAAACGTATTATGAACAATTTTCCGTGCACATTCACTTGTATAAGCAAAGCAATACATTGTGCCTTAAAATTGCAAAAATTTTAGCATTTATAATGTACAGGTATCATTTGGGTACAGTAACCTGTCATGTGGAGAAATCTTAGCAAAAATAAGGACGTACGAGACGAACTCAACGCATGTTAGCACCATATTTTTGATAACCGATGTAAGTCAAAATCATTTTCTGAAATAATGAAAAAAACTAGTCAAATTTCTCGCTAAGCCAATCAAAATGAGGTATACACTACAAAGCCGTCATGTAGTACAGAATTTGTTAGTATAGATTGCCAATTCGTACAAAAAAAGGTCTTCGAAATGCACCAGCTTTAAATTTTGATTAGTTTGTGTCCGATAAAAATACAACAAATAATAAACAAATTGATCACACAGCATTGCTGTTAGCGCCTGCCAGCTAAACACTCAGCAAAAGTTCGAAAAAAATTCATTTCGCAGATAGTTTGCTAATTTTTTAGAATGTTATTTTATATGAGTGGCTTACTTTCAATAACAAATAACAGTTTCCATTCCGCTATGGTACAGTACATGCTGGCCATAGCTACTAAGGAGCGGCTGGGGCGCACACCTGGACATACAGCAACATCTAGGGCGACATACTCACTTCATTCGTACAGCTTTACTGGAGCGCTGAAGCAGGCATTCCAGCTCTGCTAAGATATCATCTGAGCCGCACTGCGCTTCCAGGGGAACTCGGCTGGTGCGAAGAAGGCACTAGAGGTGCCAGATGATACGTCTAGCTTTATTAGCGGGGCTTGGCTATGTAACGTCTCTAGGAACTAGCGATCTGAACATCGAAAGTGAAAAAGTGAGTTCGAACCATGAGAAACCTGACAAAGAAAGTCTATAACTGCGTGTGTACAAACGTAGAATGCACCATAAACTGAATTATTCTAAATTTGGCACCGACAAGTTGGTTAATTCAGATTTATTGCGCAATATGTTTAAGCTTAAAGATAAAATTGCGAAAAAGATTCCTATTATTCATTGCCTTGATTAGACAGATTGCTTTTTAGAATAAGTCCATTGGCTTACGGAGACTCCGATGGCCTTTAACATTTTTCCGCATATTGCATCACATATGATACAGCGTACATGGTCAAACGATGCACTTGCCGTGCGGCGTACGAGTGAGAAGCGTAGTGGTTTTTCCGTAGAAAGCTCGCAACCGAACGTTCCAGATTCAATCCGCCGTCGCGGCAAAAGTTTCCTTGACACCGCACGAAATACGGATTAATTCATGCGGGAAAGGGTTAATAACTAACATCCAGCGCACATATTGCGGCGTTTGCGTTATAATTTCTCCGCTGCGTGGAACTTTTGTCCTGCTGTAGTCGCGGCCCTACCGTATAGATAGTCAGGGTCACACCAATATATACCTTAAATTAATTGATGAGGGTGTACGACGCACCCTTATCTACTGCGTTTTTGTTTACAGTATCGTATACACCCTTAGCTACCAATTTGGTGTGAATTAAGTGTTACGAACACCGCGTTTAGCTAATGCTGTGTATTAATCATCTGTGCTGTGTAGTTTCTAAAAAATCTCTATATTTGCACATAGACCATATAAATATTGACAAGATGATGCCGCACATAGCCAAAAAAGCTGCAAATAATCAACAGTGTGCTTGACACGGTCGAGAAGTGTCACTACCTCCAGCTAGCCTCCTCTGAAAAAAGTTATGACACACATGGGGATCTAATACATCCTGTTGTCGACAGTGTGCCTGACATTGCGTGGGCTCCATACGTGGGAAACGTTGCGTACCTTATGAAGTGAATGCCGCGTAAGACATTCCTATAATACGTAATTTCCTAACATAGATACATTCCCAAAAGTATATTGCTATTTTACATCAACAGAAAGTAGTCAGATTGGCCACATTCTTTTGAACCATTTGAATTTAACCAAGATTCGTTAACCAGTATTAAGAGAAAATACCGCGAAAGTTTGCCATTTTTGTCATACATGTTTTCCCAGTGGCCAGGGATCAGCCGAGTAAGCGGGGGGGGGGGTAAGAAGGGGGTGTCGTCAATGGTGGACTACTTTTCGAAAATTTTCAGAGCAAAGTTTTCTGCAATTTTGCCAATTTTCCTCATTTTGCCAATTTAATTTGAGAATTTTCCTCCCTTCTGCCACTCAATTATTGTCTATTTTTCTTCGAATTTTACTCAATAATTTCCGCGCGTTTTGCGCGCGCTGAAAAAAGCCGCAGAGGGTTCGATTCATCCCGGGCGCCGGCTTGAGTTTGTCAAACACTGCACGATGCCCAAATTATTTGAGCATTAAAGGAACAATTGTTATGTTAGTTTCAAAATTGCGCATAATGTCACAACGCTGCACTTCGTCTTTTGCCACGTGGTAACACTCGTGTTTATATGCTCTAAGATTTTTTCGTGCAGTCACTCTCGAAGTTACTGGAATCAATTATTTAGGATACGTCGCATTATTTTCAAGTTTTGTCAAATTCTATACATTTTATATTCGACGTGCAAAACACGGTCAGTTAGTGTTAAACACTGTCTATCCAACTGAAACCTATTATATAATTTCAACTTAATTCCCATAAATGTATAATCAGTTTCGAGTCTAACTGAAATTTTGCATAAATTACATTTAAAGAAAGGCAATACTTTAAATGGCAGCGATCATTGATATACATTGCAGCGCTGTACGTTTAGCGGTGGTCCTGACGCATATTTGCTGTCCCACATTTCCGAGTTCCAATTTCGCTTAAGTACATAACTGATACCAATAAAGCTTTCCATCAGTGGCTGTATATAACATTTGTATACACATGAAATGAACTAGTTAGTACTATAAAGGTTATTTGGTTAAAATTTTGCAATAGACTGTTCAAGCGCACATATATTGCGACGCAAGCATTTTCTCGTTGAGCTTGGAGGTTCAGTTGTGGTTCAATTATTTTTGAATTTGTAAAACGCGCTAACATCAACAACTGCTGTTACTTTTTAGAAAAAACAACGCATATACTCTGAATTGTAGCTTTAATAGTTTTATTCCTTAACAATGCCATAGTATTTATCTGAGCTTGTAAACATTTAGTTCGTTTTAGCTATAATTTAGCAGTTTTAACAGTCATGAATAGCAACAGTACGCTGCTTATTTCTACAGTAAACTCATCTTATTCGCTTGCTGTTGCATCTGATAGCGCTAATACAACTAGCGATAACAGTTTAGCAGCATTGTCAGAACAAACATTTTTCTGGATTTACGGCGTTGTTATACCGGTTATAGCTGTTTTTGGAATCGTAGGAAATACAATAACAGTTTCAATTATGACACGACCTGAAATGCGCTCTGGGATTAATACATATCTAGCCGGATTGGCTGTCTTCGACACGTTACTACTTAGCATGAGTTTGCTGATCTATTTACCGATTCCGTGGTGTCAGGCATATCGTTCCCAAGCGCTGTGTACGTTAAGCTCTTATCCTCTTCTTATCACATATCCTTTGTCGCTAATTGCACAGACAGGTTCGGTTTGGACTTGTATTGTTGTAAGTGTGGACCGCTACTTTGCTGTATGTCATCCGTTGAAAGCTAAACGCCTTTGTACCGTTCGACGTGCAAGGCTAACCCTCACGGCGGTTGCAGTATGGGCTGTTTTGTTTAATGCAACGGCGTGGTTTGAAATCCAAATAAAACAAAATAACAACGACACTTCGTCGCAAGGCGGTGTAGAGCCAACCGAGCTGAGACGTGATCCAGTTTATGGTATTGTCTATAAAATTTATCTATATCTTGCATTTATGGTACTTATACCGGTTGTAACAATGGTTTCGTTCAATACACTTATTGTTCGAGCTGTTTCACGAGCGTTTGCTGCCCGACAAAGTCTTATGTCATCGTCGCTAATACAACTACACGAGTGCACTAGCTCGTCGAATGCTGCACAAACGTTTTCACGCACTAGTGTGTCAAATGTTCAATCAACCTCGACGACGCAACATCATGGAGGTGGTGGTAATAATGCTTGTAGGGGTGACGAAAAAGAACGCCGAGTTAGTCTAATGGTTGTTTTTGTAATTGTAACGTTCATCGTTCTTAATGCATTGGCGTTTGTCGCAAATTTAATCGAAAATTTTGGACCACCAACCTGGCTTCAACGCCACTATAATGCATTTCAGATCATGGTTCATTTTGGAAATGCTCTTGTTACACTAAATTCGGCCATTAATTTTATTATCTATTGTGCGTTTGCGTTACGTTTTCGTCAACAATTTATCAAGCAATTTTGTTGGTGTTGTATAACGCATGGCTGGATTTCAGTGTCAAATGGCGAACTTCTTAGTTTACTTCGAATCGCTGGTAGAGACAGAGCAATTGGCTCAGCGAGTACAGCGAATTCTCTCAATACCAACAAAACGTCGTTGTACTTACGATCGTCGAATAGGCTTTCTCGGTTACCATTGACATACAGCCGTGGTGCAGCCGAATCCAGGGAGAAACATTCGTCGAGAGCCGGAGCACTGTTAAATAAAGTAAATTCTGTAGGAACTAATGCGTCAGTTGGAAACAGTACAATCCATCAATACTCGGAACCCATTGACGAACCAACAGTTGACCGAAAACAGACATCGAAAAGCAGCGAAAGTACTAAACGTCGACCTTCTACGGAAAAAATGATACTGCGAAGTACCAGTTCGTCTGTACTGAGCATATATCGCTCAAGAAGGCCGAGCATATATCGTCGATCTATGAGACGTCCACGACGGTATTTTCGACAGCAGTCAAGCCGAGACGATACTGATATTACACAATCATAGAATTATAAAATGGTATATTTGTGGAACGTTTGCGAAGTACTTTGAAAAAGCTTATAATGCATGTCATTCTTATGGTTTTCTTGCAAAAACCAAACAACTGCGCCAACATATAACCTTGGATTCTTTGTCATTTGGGTTCTTTCTGATTCCAAAGAGCTTGGATAAATTGCGAACTAAAGCCTTAAGACATTATAGAATGTATATTTCTTGTCTTAATCGATATACTTTTTAAAGATGCTATTACAATACAATTCAGCTCACATTAGATTTATCCCTTATAACTCTAATATTAAAGCTAATGTATACGATACGACAGACAGAACTTTTTTCAGCTGAAATAATGTTGAGTACTAATCATGCAGGTTTAGACATCCCAGTGTATCAGGTCTTGTTTCCACCTATGGTCGACGTATAGAGTTTTGTGCCTGCTAACCATAGGTGTCGAAGGTTCGTTGGGTTAGAGGAAGTAGATAGTCTCAGTGGGTGAGGGGGCGGTTGCGTGAATCCGGGAGTATGATAAGCCAGAGTACGGGTAAATTTTAGAGACTTTCCGGAACTCATTTCCAGAAACTTAGCTAAAATTTTTCACAATTTTTGCTAATTTTACTTAATTTTTACTAAAAGTTACATTAATTTTTGGCAATTTGTGCCAATTTTTGCCACATATTCCACTATTTGAGAAGAGTGGGACGGAGCTATCATAGTGTACATTTGGCAGGAGGAGATTCGGCACTTAGAGGGACTAACCTGACTTCCTCCCTGTCAACACCTGTGTCTTAGCCTAAGGCTAAGATGCCTAGGGCCTGGGGTCACAAATGAAAGTTAAATTTATGTTATACGGTAATCATAACAAGTTTTCCTCCACTGCTGTAGAGAAAAACTTGTGATCATCCATATCTTCTGTATCTAGTATATAGTACTTTTATAGTTACAATAAAGACACAAAGCGTTGCTTATAAGTATGAAAATAATAACAGCTAAATCTATTACTATAACAAATTTAGAAAAAATCTTGATAAACCATTGGCAAAAATTCTAAAACGAAGGCTCTTAAGTCATCGAATTCCTAGCTACCGCAAAAATTGGACTGTAATTCATCTTATTTGAAAAACAAAAAGCGCAAACTCAACCCAAATTGGAGACATTAGAACCCCAGTTATGTAAAAATATCAGCTATTATTAGCCACCACAACGTATAATTCAAAAACAAGCGGAAACTAGTTTGCACCGTCGGCATAGTATCTTTAGATTGGATATAGGCGAAACTAAGGCACAACTGCAGAAGAATATGTGTGCAACAAGATAGCATTATGGGTTATCCTTCTCTTGTGTGAATCTGTGGATTTAATACAATTGTTTCCTATTTTCTCGAATTTAGTGCACTAAAACTCAGCCATAGTTGGTTATATTTCTTCGTTATATACTGACTATAGCTACGTTGGATGGTAATCTGTAATATGTTGTTGGTGACAAAATATGATGAGTTATATTTCACTTTTGAACACTGGCTTAGTTTGTAATTTTTATAGTAACAGGTTCTAGATGCATCTGAGGTAAATATTGTAAAATACATTAGTTGTGCTGGTATTACTGCCGCACTTGCGTTAAGCTTGACTGGCAGTCTAAAAATAAAACAATGTCAAAGTTGAATGGATGTCACAATAATTAATAGCTGCTTTAAGTAACCGCCGGCATACCACTAAGTCAGGCTCAGGGCCGTATTTTTGTACTTGGAGGGGCATGTGAACACCGCATCGAGGTCCTGGAATATTTGAAATATGACAACAAAAACAAAAACGTCCATAGTACCTCGTAGGGAACAGATTTAGCACAGGTGAGCCCGGGTGCCCTTCGGAAGCACATGTGTCGCTAGCCTTGTTAGCTTAGCATAGCAATGTCTGTCAGTATATTGTTCAGTACCTATTTGGATACATGCATTATAATTTAAATATTAAAGCAATGCCACAGCTTGTCGATTTTATTCGGTTACTCTTGTCAACTTCTAAACTGGAAAGGTTAAAAATTGCTTTTAGTCACACCTATTAATTACAATGGCAATGATCTCTATCAATGGGTAACGTATTCTTCGCAAATCAATTTTCAAAACGTTTAAAAGAAGTTATGATGTGAAAAAAAATTCAGTAAAAGGAAATGATATACCCAAGTCAAGGAGAGGAGCGCAATGTTATATTCATAAAATCAGCTTACTGCGGATTTTCGGGGCGCGGGGGGGCTTTAGCAGACTTAATGTTAGCCGTAGTGTTAGGCTCATATAACGACCGTAGTTTAGGCTAAGGCCTAATCATAGTTGGTATATATGAGACGGCACAATTTGCATATATCTTATGCCTCTCAGCTTGACTTATGATATACAATATTGTGGAACCACACATGTGCCGCTACGGCAAACAAGACACCAGCCGGATTACAATACTTGATTATATTTTATATTAAATTATAACATCCGAAGCACGCCACGATAATTCAATAGATTTGCGGTACTTTTGTAATAGTTCACAGAGGCAATACTATAGTGTGCACGTGGGACATCTACCCTAGGATAAGTTTGAATATAACTGTCTCGCTGGGAAAACAACTCTTGTCGCTCAAGTCAATCAGGACTGTGAAATAATTAAGGTTTGAGTTTCGGCCTTTACGGCTTGGTCAGTACATTAAAGTACTGACGACCGATAGTTAAAAGCTCAGTATCACTGTTTACAGTTTCGCTATGCGCATTCTTGAGTCGGTGGTATCAAATTTCTTAAAACGATCGATTCGAAATAAACTCATGTCATAAACAGGCTGCTTGTTTGTAGCTAGGTCGGCTAGAACTTTTCCGACCACAATTGACATTTTGAAACCATGACCTGAAAAATATAATCGAACAGTAAAATAAATGTAAAATGTTGATCAACGCCAGAGCACTGTCATTGACAAGTACAGTAGCTATCAAACAAATATAAGGAACAAAATATATAACAGTTTCCGGTGAAATAGACTCGTCCGATAATCCCCCGGTTTCTACGATTTTATCCTCATTATACTCAGAACCTTATATGAATCACAGACCTTATTCGACAAGATCCAGACTTGCAGAAAAAGACTTTTGCAAAGTAAACAACGGTCTTCAACCTCAACATATCATATGAAATCACATGTATGTCTGATGTAACTCTAGGCAAACTTACTAGCGCTTGACTACCACTTATAGACCACAACTGGTTTGAAATAAGATAGCATATCATTGTCAGAGAACTAATTGGGTCAGTTCAGTTCCTGATTTGTTAATAAATTGGGGTTCACTGGTATGAGAAGCTTTTCGTAAAATCCTGCAGCATACCAATAAATGTAAGACCTTATAAAATCATGTTTTGAATAAAATTGCTATGATATCTAAACTAAAAATTAAGTTCATAATTAAGCCCTCTTCGTTGTCTTCAAAATATTACTAATTCATTGCAGTTATTTTATACTTTTGTACCTGAACCAATCATCTGTTTTTGTAGTTATCTGTTGTTAAAAGTGATACTGAACATTAACATGATGTTAATTTACAACCATGATACAACTTCGATGTCCACGTCGCGCCAAATTTGCGACGATAGTTGCTGAAGGTATTCAGCGAGTATACTAAGAGATCTTTATAATGCATCAGTAGAATGCAATAATAATATTATTACATTTCGGCAGCTATAAGCTGCTCATACTCTAGATCATGTTCCCAACAACCGCTGGGGATCTAGTGCACTAAACTGGAGAAAAATACGGAATTTTATGGCAAATCCGCAGCTTTATTGAAAAAATCATGACCCATTATGCTACATTGACTCAAAGATATAGTGACCTAGCTGTACATATTAGAACTTTTGGTTATGACCAAGCTGAAGTTTGCGACGCCGACAGCACAAACAAATTTCTGCTCGCTTCTGCATTATAATGTTGTGGCGACTAGTATAATGGCTGTTTATTACATAGCTAGGCAAGAAAAGTCTGCTTTTTGAATTTCATTTTTGTTTCTCTTTTTCAATTAAATTCCAATAATCTTTGTGGTAGTTAGAAATTTGCCTACCTAGGCTCTTATTATAGAATATTGTGTTGGATAATGTTACGAATAATTATCTTGCGGCAAACTTGGCTTTGGTAGTGTGTAAACTGCTTTAGATCACTCGTTTTTGTACCTACCTAAAGTTAAGGTACTTACAGTGTTGCAAAATAATACGGTATCAAAACCAGCTATTTTAGGCTAAAACAACATAATTTATCAACTTTAGTTTCAAAAAATTTACTGATTTGTTTCAATTCCAACACCACAACTGAACTTTTGTTTAAACTACCGCTGCTTACGCTAGGTAGTGTTGTTGTCGTCACTTGATCACACTTTGTTATACACCAGTCTGTCTAACCACTAATTCCTTCCCAACCGTCAGTTTCCCGATATTCTACCGCACCTCATTACGTCCTGTTGTGAACGTTTTTCCTTTCGCCTGAACCTTTTGAGATAATAAAACTGATCAATTCAGGCCAATTTACCTCAGAATCGATATGATTACCGCGTTTATAACTTCTTACGGTTTTCTATGGAACACCCTTAGGTACCATCGTGTTCCTTAGGTGAATCTACAACTAAGTAACACCCGTAAATCTATTCCTGCCCCTTGCTCTGTGTGCGGGTATGCTACCTTTTTGTTTCTACAAAATTACTCGATCGGGAGCGTAGTAATCGCTCCATCCTGATTCTGGAGTAACTAAGGTAAGAGTTTTATACATCATGGTATAGCCCTGGCATCAAGAATTCCAAGTAGCCCCCAGCGTGTATACACCCGCCCAGCCATTCAACCGCTATAAAGCACCAACACTTGCTTATGTCATTTCCTATTGTATACTATAAAAATTAACATCTACTCTTCTTCATTTTGTGAAATAGCCTTATTTCTCTACCAACGCTAAACACCCCTAATTCAACTAGCCTATTCTTGGCGAACACAACATTGTGCTGGGGGTCTCAATTTGGCCACCCGTGGTAACACGCCAAAATATGCTCCGAAATTGCCTATGTCTAATAGTGGGCACGAAATTCCGAAAAATTTAATCTCAACTTTAAAGTTTCCAAATCACCCCTCATTGCGTTTACCTTATAAAGACAGCTCTAAATATACCCGGCGGGTCTCCGTCCGCCTTCCTATTAATGTAGTACAACCGCCAATAGTACGCCCACCTTTGTAACAACTCTCTTTATTTTCATCATTTTAGCACTTGTGTATATTTTACCCATGGGGCCGGGGTATTACCCTCTTCTGAATCGTCTCCTCGTGGCGAGAATAACGATCGCCTGGGGGCATCACCCTGCGCAGCCGTTAATTCGTAAGAGCCCGTTAAAGCTCCCTACAAATACATACAAATAACCTCGAGCGGGACAGGACCCAACATTGCGTCCAATCCCCTCGTGTTTGATATCATTGGAACCCATTCTCAGTCCTGGAACAATATTTAACCCCAGTATATCGAAATTCCCCTGGGAACCTTTTCCCCACACCTTTCTTCTGCCCAGTTTTGTTGCTTTTTCTTTTGCTGTCTTTCTATAATCGACCTTTTCGGTCCTTCTTTTGTTTGTCGTGTCTTGTTTCTGTTTCTTTCTGTGTTCCTGTCTCCTTCTTTTCTAGCTTTTTTCGCTTTTGCTATCTGTCTGTTTCCTCTATCGCTTGTCTTTTCTCCTCGTCGTCACTTCTCCCTTTTCTCTGCTTATCGGCAATTTTAATGGCAAATACTAATTAACTAAATAATTGTGCGGCAATTTTAATAGTAAATATTAATTAACTAAACAATTGTAATAATATTAATAATTAGTAAATATATATGATATGTAAGAAGAAACAAAAGATCAGACGTACATATATGATTATATATATATATAATAAAAACAAAGCCTTACACATATATATTTAGATAAATATTACATGTAGACATATAGAAAATAAAAACAAACCCTGGTTAAATTTCGTAAGTTTTAGGAATGTAGATATACGCGTAGGCATATAGATATAGCGGGACAGGGGGTAAGTTTGAAGCCCTGCGGTGGCCCCGGGGTCCTCGTGCGGGGGTGCCTTCCCAGCGAGGGTCCGAACCCGTGCCGTGATCTCCCTTGGGATGCACGCGAAGTGGCCATGATTTCATGAAAATTTAAAATCAAGATAAACACAAACGCGTAGACCGATATGTATGTATGTAATGTATATACGTTGGAACGTGGTAAGGATAGCATAAGTCTGAAAGTTCGGCAGCATGGACCCTTTTGTAGACAATCGATTTAAGTCGCCAAACTTACATATTGACGTGCAATGTTTGCACGTTGGTTCAAGGGTTCCATAGGAATTGCATAACTTACATATAAACGTGCAATGTCTGCACGTCGGTTCGTGGATTCCATAGAAATTATAGTCTTAGATTTGGGTCGGGGTTCATGGATAGTTATTCGATCTATTAATTAGCAAATATTAATATTTTAATGATTGAACGTTAATAATTAATATTTTAGAGTTTGAAATTCTTATGACATTGGGACGTCTGTTTTCCAGACGTAAACCAGTTAAGTAGGGTTTAAAAGACAAAGAAAATTTTATTTGAAAATTTCGACCTATGTCCCAAATCTGCAGGTGCAGATCTATTGTTCAATGCTGTCCCAAAAGCAACCACGAGTTTACGGTAGATTGGGACTCGCCAGGATTGCAAACTTTTCCGATTGGCGATTCGAATTATTCGAACATATTCGAACAAAATGAGAAAATAAGGGGCGACGACCAACCGTTTTCGATTGGACGATGCCAAAAGTCCTATCTTAAAATATGGACAACATTTTCGAGGTCGCACGTGACGTCCGACTTCTTCGAATCAGTCTGACTTCGACACAACGGAGTTCGGTCGCGTCTACTGACTGGCTCCGTGACCATGATAGCTTGTGTTCGACAGTTTTGTTTTGTTTTGCGAAGAATCTTCGATCGTCTGCCGCGTCGAGGAATCCACGCTGGCGTCCAGTGCCACGTGAAGGGGTAGTAGCTGGTGTTACCCGCTGGGACCAAAGGTGTAAGTATGGGCGGGGAGTTAGGATATAATGAAGGAGATTTAATTTCCCCAAGGTTAGGAATATTGTAATAACGGTACACAGCTGCATGGCCCAACTTCCTAACACCATCCCTGGCTACCATAACCTCAAGGGTGGACCATAAAATTTTTGATTTTGTAATTTTGACACTTTTCTTTGTCACACCCAAGAAGTTATGGAGCTTAGCAAGTCGCAGGCGCGCTTCACGAGGTGTGTTCGGACCCCGCCCGATTGGTTGTGCACGTGTCCAGTATTTTGGTATGATTTCTAAGGTCCCCCAGGGAGGTTGACATCGAAATTTGCTCGCAGGTCATAATGTCAGACCGATATTCCCTATTTTAAGCTTATCTGGAAGTTGTTTAATTTGATATGATTTCGCAGTGAGCTCGAATGAGCATTGGAAATGGCGTATAAATTTTAAGTTCAACTCACCTAGTGATTTAGTTAATTCTAGGAATTGATTATAGCCTATGTGGCCCCCACAGGGTTCCGACAGCCCCTGAGAGTTTAATGTCGGATACTCTGGTTAGTAAATCAATAACCGTTACTGTTCGTTTGAAATAATGAAGTCTTCCTAGTAAATTTTAGCTGTAATTTGAGCGTGACGTTTTCGTGAGCGATTCCCAGTAATGATTTCGTGGACTCCTCTCGCAATGATTTCTTTGCTCTTTTATAATAACCTTGATGGCGAATCCTACGCGTCGAGGCTTGAGATATTCTCACCCGTAAGCCAGGGCGCCTAGGGACCAGTCTGAACGGACGTGCGTATTGCGATTGAAAACGAACAACACGGGACCTAGTACGTAGGTTTCCAGATTTTATTCGAGGTTATATACAGTACTAGCCAAACAAGGGCAATAAAAGAAAAACGTGGTACGGCGCGGGTTATAGACCGCAGTATTTTAATTATTTACTTATTATAATTCTTAACGATAATGCATGAGAATTACGATACAATGAACAGTATACATCAATACCTGGTTACTAATACGAAAACCTTAGTGTATACACTCCAAACGCATAAGTGTCCTGTAATATCCTGAAAGCTTAACTGAGCCTTTCGACTCATCTCCTGAATGATCGGGCCCTACACCAGACCCAAGATCGCACAACAATTGTTCGTTCAGGTACGAGACCATGAGACAACGCTTACTAGAACCTAGGTGAAGTTAATATCGCTGTATCTGAATACATGATAACTAGTGGCGGCAGGCTAATACTATTGCTGGACGGCGATGCGGCGAGCATATGACCGAATTTCTCGGACACTAGAGCGCGGCTCTGGTGCATACTTAATTTTTTAAACGGCGCCCGGGTGTGGGGCACAGTGGAATCCGAACCTATCCTGTTCGTTACCCTGGGTTCTGTTACCCACAGTCGATAAAAGTCAGCACAAACCTGAACCATTTCTACCGGTTTACGTCCTACTTCGAGATTCACAAGCATTTTATAATGCACATCTCCATTGGTATAACATCAATTCTACAAATTAACGAACCGTACAGGCTTCTCATAAACTGGAAGAGTCGTCGTCTAGTATGGGCATGCGCACCGGTCGCTTGGGTGTTCTTAACTTAATCAGGTCTTGTTCCAAGTGTTCCCCTGGATCCTACTTCAAGGCGAGACCTATGCATTACTTGAGATGCGCTAAAATCAGAAACACTAGAAAGTGATCATCGTGATTTTATAATTCTATTAGTTTGCCCAGCGACCTCCCATTGAGGTAGCTGGATTGTGGGAACACTTGCAACTGCGGCATCCGGACGCTCTCCGGGCACCTTGTTCCTATATTTGCCCATTTTATCGCTGCATGGCTCTGAAATTCGGATACTACATGAACCCATATTTTGGAATCAGGGGAGAGGAAACATACGTGGTTTTCATCGATCGGTCAGCACCGTTATTCAATAAGCCCTAGGAAAAAATGACCCGGGCTGAATCTAGTTTTCCTAGGTCATTATCAAAGCTTAATCGACAACGTGATCCGGAATATAACAGGAGCTCAAAATGTAGCATATATATATTGTCATACTAAACCAGAAAGCCAAACGGAGCAAACAAAAATGAACAAAATCACAACAAAACACGAACGAAAGAATTAAAAGCAAAGCAAGATTCCTTAGACTCAAGTGGTCCTGGTCCTAGAATTTGTTTATGCAATTTCAACCGTGGCCAGGGGTTCGGCAAACGCGCTGGGCCTGATTTCCCAAATTTACTTAGTTCCAAGTAAATCCTAATAGTTGTCAGAGGATTCTGCAGGGTTAACAGCGGCCCAGGTCCTCGCTCTCTAACTACACTTTCGTTCGACTCCAAACGCAGCATGGGCGCCGAACCTTTAGTTAAGCTGCCAACTTTGAGAACAAGCCAGTGAATAAAGAACCCAAAAGAATTATCAGTCATTCCGCTCCACTAGCAATTTTGAACCGTGGTCGTCTCAGGGAAAATTTTGCAAGCTTAACTCAAGTCCCTAGGTCATGTAAAGATGTGGATCCATTGCATCTGTAAAGAAGAAGTTTAAGTTCTACCTAAGACCACGGGGAATCAGCAGGACTTCGACATTATAAAATACCTGATCTCCTCACATGAATTGGAGCTCGACCGTTTGGGATAATTCCAGACGGCACTTCGTGTAGCCAATCGGGTGGAGGGTGGGTTGGCTGAACCGTGACCCGGTATGTATTCATAGTGTAGGGGTAACCAGCTACTTTCTCCTATGAAATTTGTTGGATGCGACTACCTAACCTGAATATTGCCGACGTCCGCGTGTTCTACGAGGAAAACGGACCCTCGCTACAAACGTCCACGCTCCTACTTGAATGCTCCTCGTCCATGGGCAGCTCCAGCTGAACCCAAGAAAAATCAATGAACTCGTCAGTAAAACTGGTCGATCAACGCACAAAACATGTGAAGGAAATTCAAATATCTTGCGCCCGGAGCCGGTCAGTAAAGTCGACCGAACTCCGCACTGCCGAAGTCAGATTGATTCCACTATTCAGGGCTGGACGCCCAACCTCGAAATTTCGTTGCTATTTTTTCTATGTAATTTTCATTCTCCTCCAACCGGAGGCTGGTGTTGAGCGTGAAACAGTTTTGAGATCTTAAATGCCTGGTCCAATCAAAATGTCTACGTTTTTTCTTTTACAGTAAACGGTGAGCGGCTTGAAGTCAAAAGAAGGTGCTGAGACAAAAGAGCGTCTCGCACCTGCAAATGTGTGCCAAAGGTGAAACTTATACCATAATTCTCCCATGCAAGATCCATTGTCATTCAAAGCCGAATGCGGTCTGAGTCGAAGGTAAAAATATCGAATTCGAAATTCAATCCAAAGCCATTGCGAATTCCACTAAGATCGTTCACCTCCAACGAGTTAGCATGCTAGCGACGATAGCTATAATAGATGAAGATCAACAAACTGTCTAGTCGCTTATTTCTGTCCAACAATATTTAGCTGTAATCTCCATTCGCCAGGCCAATGACCGAAATTAATCGTCAAAAGTTGACGTTATCCTATCGCGCCCTATTGTACATTTAATCACGAAATATACGCCACTTTTTCATAGACACTCTAATCCTCTTTTGGTCCATGAACCTCAAAACAAAGACAGTATTCATTGAAAACTTCTGTGCCCACAATGTCATCCTTCCCACGAATCTAAAACCGCTATCATCCGACGTTTGGTGGTACTGTCTCGTCGGGTCATATGTTCTAACGACGTAAACGGATAATTATTCAATAACTCGAATGCCGATCTCAGATTTCCTGTCACGGCCATTTAACCGCGTAAAGACATTACATGTGCGTCTATTCGTCTGGAAAGTTGTGTTTATGTTCACTCCGAATTTCATGCGACTTACACCATCTTTTAGAAGCTAAAAGGTGGGAATGGGCTTCGGGACAGGACCCCAAACCAGGCTAAGGACAGGGCAACTTCTTGGGAACCCCTGGCTAGGAGGGCGTCCCCACCCGAGAAGCACCGGGGTCCCGGTCGAGCTCTACTATCACAGCACCGAGCACAAGAATCTATATCCAAAACTTACAAATTTTAACCACTGGTTGTTTTTATCACGTCTACGTATATGTATATAAACTATCTTTACCTATCTGTCTGGTTTTTATTTAAATAACATATACATATTTATTTATATTATTAGTTAATTATTACTATTATTATTAACACAAACTATTAGACTTTAATTAGAGACAAAAGTAGAGTCGGCGCGAAAGGAGAGCAAAGAAAAGAGAGGTAAATAAAAGAAAGAGAGAGATGAAAGAAAAACGACTAAAAGAAAACGAAAACGAACAGAGCGAGCAAGCGGCCAAAAGGTCGTGGAGAGACTGCGGCCTTAAACAACGAAAAACGACAGACAACGACCAAAAGGTCGAATAATGACAGAAACGAGAGAAGAAGAAAAGAAAGGGACGCAAAGAAGCGGTGGGGGCGCGGGGTTCCCGAGGGAAATTGAGTGGGCCGGGGCCAAATTCGCTCTCACGACGAAAACTGGGTTCGGATGACACCCAACAAAAGGGGATAGACACAATACTGGTGCCGAACCCGATCGTATGTATACATATGGGGACTTTGGCGGGTTCCCCGTCACTAGCGGCTGGCCAGAACAACGCCGGTGCGGTATTGTTAGACTTGCCCTCGAAGGGCGGCTCGAATGAGGGGCGATACCCAAGACCCGCGGGTAAAGTTTGGAAAAGTACTAAAAATAACCATAATAAAGAGAGTTTTGACAACGGTGGGGGCGCTTCTATCGGCTGTCCCGAGCTAACCGCAGAGAGGACGGAGACCCGCTGAGTATATTTGGAGAGGTCTCGGCTAGGTAAACACAATGAGGGGCGATTTGCCCACTTCTGAGCTAATACTAAAATTTTAGTGCTCACTATCGGTCATAGCCCAAATCGAGTAGCATTTTAGCGGGTCACGGTGGGCTAACGAGAAGTGGGGCGAAGGCGTATATTGTTGTATTTGCCAAGACTAGGCGAGTAAAATAAGGGGTCGTATTTAGGGATAGGGGTCGACTACGAAAATGGTACAAAACAAAAGTAAATTTACATCAAATTTATGTACTATAGAAAATAGTCACACAGCGGAGGGGCAACTCGGATAATAGCATATTGGTTGAGCGGGTCGAGATCCGCTTGGGCTCATTAGATTCCTCGCTGGGCGGGCTACATAATGGTGTCTAAGACTTTCGTCGATGAATCTACGATAAGAAACGAGAACGCTTATAATGCCTGTGATCGAGCGATTTTGGACTCCTATGACATGAAGACGAAGGTTTCTGTCGCTATCCTCAAGTGGACTAAATGACTCAACTAGACTCGATGACGCTCTTTAGTTATCCGGCGACATAGCCTGTTCGGCAGGCTAGTCGGTGCCATCGAGGACGGTCCTGTTTGCAAGGATGAATGATCACAAAAGTAATCATTTAACAAAGACGGCTGAAACTGCTGATCAGACACGGGGATTTTCCGACGTTGGGAGTTGACACGGGGAATATGGAAATAAGGGGCGAGAGAAGAAGCAGGAGGCATCAAAATCAATTATAAATGTATACATATGCAAATATAAGATACGCCTATTCCGAACTACCATTGACAGCCAAACTTAGCGTAAGTGACGGCTGTCTTGTCATTTTAGCATGTTTTCCCTCCAAGTTTAGGGCCGATTCTTCGTGCGATTCGAAACATTTTGATACCGTTAGAGAGTCCGTGAAATTTTCTATCGAAAAGTACTCGGATGATTTTCCAACCGTTAGGCCGCTACGGGCCGACAAACAAGCCCGACAGCCGTCATTTCCGACTACTCGGAACTACCGCACCCTTAGCTTTTAATTTGTTTAAGCTTGTAACTTTCAGTTGTTTTCATGACCATGGCCACACGTATTAATCACGACCATGGTTAAATGTGTTACTCAGCCTAGGTAGATTTCATATTTTTAGTCACCATGACTATCCAGCGAATGGTCTAGCTTGAACAAATAATCGCCTCTTATTCCCGAACGGCCGTATTCGTGAACTTTTAGCGGGGAAATGGGTGACTGGTCGGGTCCCGTAAGGTTCCTATGGTTGGCAGAAACTCGATCTTCAGTTCGTTCCTGGCACATTAGGGCGACTAAAATTTTCCTCGAATCAGACTCTCATCATGTTGGAAATCGAACATATTTCCTATCAATCCGCTTGAAATGTTCCAGCTAGGACAAAAGTAAGGCTTGCAATGGCAAAGCGTAATTAGCACATGTATACAATCAACGGGTATTAATAAACCAAAATAAGCATCGAGTATTAATTAGCAAAATAATAATAAGCGAATTACCGAGAATTAGCAACCAAAAGCATGTTATAAATATGGCCACGACACCACGTACTAATTCATTTTCAGTTTGCCTCCGTCTCTTGATCTTACCACCTTCCGTGCAGGATCGCTACGATTGCTGATGAGGCAATCCCTAATTAAACCCCTCTTAGGCGTTCTTTATCAAATTTCTTGTAGGGACCCTGCGAAGACACACATAACGGACCGGAACGGTCCTGTTACATATAGGTAGGTATGTCAATAACAACCATAAAATTCTGAGTCTGATAATAGCAAATAGTCGCCCCGTGAGTTGACTCCTCCGTCCGCAGTAAGGCATTCCTTCTTGTTGAAGAACTTCTGCGCCAACTAAGTCCGGCGATTAGCGGCGTCTCAGGGTTCTCGCGCTAATTTTAAGCGAGGAAATTTTGGTCGAAGTCTCTCTCATTCCCCATTACCATAGGTAGAACACAAAATCCAATCATTTTGGATGTATAAATCCAATTTTCTAAGCTTATTGAGCTGAGTTAGGGCTTTGGAGATTTACTCCCTGAGCTGATCACGGTTACAGATTTTAGTGAACATGATTCTCACATCTGGGCACGTGTTACTAGGGTTGTCGGGCATCGAAATAGCTGAAAATTTGCTAACTTTAGTTGAACATTCGGCGCTCATATAGCGTCTGGGGCCGAACAGGAAGCGTTTTTGGTTTGGGGGACATGTGCCGTCATGGGCCCATTCTGTACCTGGCGGGTAGTTTAAATTTATTTATCGTAGTTGAGTTAGGAAAAGTGGGGGATTACAGCCTTTCGCTTGAGCCAAGGCGTGGCCCTACGCAGGGGCCGTGACCTGAAAATTGTAGGACCGACTAAGCCCGAATAATTGGTATCAAGGTTCAAATTGATTGCTTCGACATTGGATGTTTTCGTCAAGAAATGTTCACTGGCTTTATTTTGTGGTTTTAATTTGTATGATAACGTTTCATAGTATATTTCATGCATATGTCTCGTAATATTTATTCGTGTTCATTAAGTTTGGATTCTAACTGGTAGGAAAGGAGATCATTGCTGCTAGATTCGACTTCCTTTAGTTCCACTGACTGATATTGATAATAATACCGACCAGAGAATGTGTAATCGAATTGCCCCTGGTTTTAAATCACACCGGGGTTATGCAGTGTTTTATAGTTATGCATTCTGGCACGGAGAATTGTGAACTTACTAAGAATCGCGTGCGAATATCGCAATTTCGAAATGCACCCAAGGTCGGCAGGCGACTCCAGCAAATTTTGCTGACATTATGCTAAAAGGTCTCCCCCAGGGTGACTTTGTGTTTTCCTATAGTTTTGGTCCCCCCCTTTTTTCTCCTTGGGACCATGGACGCATTTGGAACCAATCGAATACACTCCACATAAGGCCCATAAAGTGCACTGCATCTCATGTCTAAAACAAGTGCTACATACCCTACGTAAATGACAGAACGAATCAGGATGTTAGCGTTCGGCTTATGTCATTTGTTTACTGTATCGGGGTTTGTCGGACTGTGCATCGAAAATTTCTTAGGATGTTAAAATTTCCTAGGGCTACTCAACTTTATAGGGATCTTCTTAGAGTAAAGACCCGAGCATCTGCTTCATCTTGAATTCACGTTACGGTACCAATTTTGTAGGATTTTGCGGCAATCAAATTTTTGTCTAACGTGTTCGACACCACCCGCAGGAACAAAGAATTTAGCAAATATTTGTATTCATCGTTTGTTAGACGGTCATGGACTGGCAAGTAATGAATTGGGAATAATACCAGTACAATAAATCTTGGGTAAGCGATCAGGGTTTGCGACGATTCAAAATAGTGATTGGGACATGCTTAGATCAAAACCGGGGACAAAACACGACTTCCAGCATGCATCCCCACCCTCTGAAATTAGCTCGGATCTGAGAAAAGTTTTTCCTCAGTCCCGATGAGAGCAATGCCCTCAAATTATTTCAGAGCGACTCGATCGCTGACTTTTCAGATTTTGTTTTATTTCGGCATTGTGACCCGTTAGGTTTTACATACTTCAGGGTTTCAGATTCATATATACAAATTGGGTTTGAGGTACATATTTCTGTTCCTCTCTTTGTCATCGTAGGCTTTTGCTCGCACGATGACAGAGTTCCATCTTTGTCCTTATCCCTCGAACGCCTTAAGGAAGTATCAAATTAACCGGCGTTCGAGCGAACACAATGCAGTAGAAATTACACTGCAATGTAAGACACAACACACGAGCAGCGACACAGCAACAGAATAGGATGTCGGGGATCGGAGACGAAGAATGGTGGAAGTTAAGAAAGAATAGATCGGTTCTGAATTCCGGGCCCGACTTGCTGGTTCAGCGTAGGTTGCGATTTCACAGGATCTTTGAGGCAGGTTAAGGCTCGATAGGCTTGAAATAAGACTATAGAATCAGCCAGGATAGAAGTGAAAATACGATTTTCAATCATCTTTAGGGTAGAGCTGTACCCGACCCAAAAGTAAGGCAAACGCCTCCACGGATTTTTATCATAGACTTTGAACAAAACTACCCCAATATTTTCTACTAAGCGATCTGAAGTTCGCAAAATCTTGCCCTTACCTAAAACC
The DNA here is from genome assembly GCA_030248225.1 of Trileptium ribeirensis. Classification (NCBI taxonomy): domain Eukaryota; kingdom Metazoa; phylum Nematoda; class Enoplea; order Enoplida; family Thoracostomopsidae; genus Trileptium; species Trileptium ribeirensis. The sequence goes on from JASANE010029574.1 coordinate 38,046, forward strand.
TATCATTTCTGGCCAAATTCAGGCGCCTATATCTAAACATTATTAAGTCGGCGGAACGTTCCTGCGGGGTTTTTGGATAGCCCAGTAATTGGAGTATCCCTGTAGGTACTTAACTCTGGAAAACCGGTAGTAACCGTCTGTCACGACAAATCGCCCAACTTGTCGAGCGCACAATTTGGACTAGCTTTAGGCTGTTCCGTTCCAGCGCTGTGAGTGATAAATATGGCCTGCAGGTCTCAATTTATAGTCCCATAGTTGGACTATCCTAATAGCAAGCTAGGTTCAGGAAATTACTTGTACTCACTAGGACACACCTTCATGAATTTAGCGCAGAACGCCCCTTCTCACCGACAGTAAAATTCGTACCAAATCAGCACTTATATCCAACCTTCACCAGAATGGGGGAATGCCCCTCCAGGCTTTCTGGATAGTCCAACAAGTGGACAATAGCGGTGAGTAAAGTCGTTTTGGAAAATCGGCTGTCACCTCCTAAAATAGCGGCTACTCGGCACAAATCGCCCCCTTTGTTTTTGTGAGTATAAGCGTTCGGATAAATGCACCCTGTGCGTTTAATGCTGAATAAGGGTCGTCTTCCTAAGACACCCTCTGCGATCATCTCTAACGTGCCGCTCAGTATCTTGTAGGCAACCATTGCGACCCCTTACTCTCCGATTAGCTTGGGAATACTCCCAGGCTACCTAAAAAGTGTCGCTGGTGATGCGAAAGCATGTCGACCATATTGGCATCTGCCCCCTCGTCACTCATAGATAGGTACTTTACAAACTCTTAACTTCAAACTTCACGCACGTCAATGGTCATCTAGAACAAGGTCAACCACCGATAGTTTAGGATCAAGTCGGGTAAGGCATTCGGTATCGTGAAGGACCCGGATAGCTACAGAGTATATTAGCTTGGGGATACCCCACGCCACCCAAAAAGGTCACACTTTGACGTTCAGTGATGATTGGTTACATTTACACTTGAGTAACTACTTGCTTGTAACTAAAGCTGATGAATCTTAGTTTTACCCTGTCCACCCTTTTCACACTTGGGTGTCGACAGACTCCCCAGTCTAGGATGCAGGTTATCTGGGTATCCCGTGCAGGGAAAGACCCCAACTCAACACTGATTTAACTATCCTGTGTGTTTTCCGCCAGGCCACACAAAAAATGTTACAAGGGTAAATGTAAACGGATATCGCCTATCGTTAGGCTTAGTCTGCTATTCAATCTGGGTGATCATTCTAAGCAATCTCATCCATACCTTGTCCACTGCTCATGGAAGATAGTGGCAATTTGAACGGGTGCCACGAACAACTATAAGATTCCCTTAGGGATAGACTAGATAAATGACTGGGCGACTTTCCCAGCCACGCAAAAAATTGGGGTCACGTATTGAGAAAATGAAATGTCCTCTTTATGCCAAATAGCGCTTTGTTGATAGTAATGATAAGTTATTCTATAAGATAGCTTAGTCTAAATTTTACTCGGGTTATGCGCTGCGGTGGTAACCTTGATCTGGATCCAGTAGACGTGAAGACGGAATTTTCCATAATGTTCAAATCATGGCAGGAACATTCAGACCGAAAAATCTAAAAATTACTGGGATATCACAAGAACGTTATGACAAATAATATATAAAATTGTGCCAGTAATGTTTAAGAAAACAGCAGCAAGGGCTTGAGTGACTGAACATTATTGAGCTTAGGGTTATTTCGACGAATAAGGATGTTTTCCAAATTGAATAAAAGACGCGGTGCACTTATGTCCTGACTACTAGTCTGGCCAATTACAGAAAAAACGTTCAGACTGGCTGGGTTATGGCAAGAATTAAGATGTTGAAACACTGCGGAATTTTGCAATTGGGCATTGTTTAATCTTTTTCCTGTTCTGGCTGAGATGCCGGTATGTTCCGAGATCCTAGTCGATAAGTGTCGGCGTGAGCAGCCGATTTAGTCTGCTTCACAAGCAGAACAAGTGAACTTATATACGACGTAGCATCTAAGGAACTCCGGTAATTTGTCCTTAAAGGAAAAGCAATGCTTGATCTTTTTGCCAGTGACGAAGACAGTATTAACATCATGCTGAGGATAACTGGTCTTGAACAACTTATATATTTGTCTTTTGAATCTATTTGAATTATCGCCAAAAAATGGTAGTTTCAAAACGAAGATTTCTGATTCAGACTCACTGTGTGTTTGGTTTGTTACAGGAGCTCGATTTTGGACATTGGCTGGCGCATTGGGTTTTGTGATCCATTTATTAACAAAGTTCCTGATCGAATTGTCGACTAAGTTGGATGGAAAGTCGTTGTTGATAAATAATTGTCGTAAAAACCGAACTTCATTATGTGTAACACTGTAGTTACTGCCTATCTGAAAAGCTCTGTATAGAAGACAATCGATGAGGCCTGTTTTATACTTACCGTAGATGTACGAATCAAATTTGGTAAGGAGGCATGTGAGGTGAATTTCCTATATGTAAACGTGGCGCATTTGTTTCCATTTTTCATGATTTTTATGTCAAGGAAAGGAATAGCAGAGTTGTTTTCGTTCTCAGCAGTGAACCTTATAGTATGGTGTTTGGTGTTAAGGTATACTAAGAATTGTTTAGTTTGTTCTGAGTTTTCAAAAACCACAAAAGTGTCGTCGGCATATCTTCGGTAATATTGCGGTTTAAAACTGACGGGACAGTTATTGAGCCATTCGTTTTCCGAGAACTTCATGAAAATATTCGCTAAAGTGGGTCCTAGTGGCGAACCCATCGCCACTCCATCCGTTTGTTGACATATAGTGCCGTTGAAAATGAAATGGACATTTTTAACGCAAAGCTAAATGGCGGCTAGTAACTCGAAAGTTGGAATGTTGGTTGTGATGAGCTTAGAGTTAACAGCATTTTCGATGAATTGTAATGTTTCATTGATCGGAACATTGGTGAAAAGTGCCGTAAACTAAACGCAACGGTAATGAATAGTATTGTTAATTGTATGTGCTCTTTCTGTACTTTTACTTGACTATTGTAGTAACCGAAAATACATAAATTAGCTTACCGTCAGGGCCATGGATCGCTCACCAACAAAAGCCAATAGATTCCAGTAAATTGGCTCGCTGCATAAAACTGACAATAAAACTGTGCAGCGTAGCAGATGCGGATTCTTCGAAGTTATTTTTACTACAATTTTTTGAGTCACAAACGTTGTGTTGCGGAGATATTAATTAGGAATTGTCTTTTACAGCTTGCCATAAGAGACTTTGGCTAGCTGCAAGAAACTATTGTCTCTTATGACCAGCTATAAGAGACAAATGTCTCTTACAGCTATCCGTAAGGTTTTGAAGTCTCTTATGGTTGGCTTTAAGAGACTGTTGTCTTTTACAGCAATGCATTACAAACTAAAATCTCTTATAGCTGTCCTTAAGATATTTTTATCTCGTATGGCCAGTCGTTAAAGACTGTTGTCTCTTGTGGCCAGCTCTAAAAGACAAAAATCTCTTACAGACGGTTGTAAGAGACTAAAATATCTTACAGTTGTGTATAAGAGATTAAAATATCTTACAAATGGCTATAAAAGACAAAAGTGTCTTACAGCTATCTGAATGAAACTAAAATATTATACAGCCAGCCTTAAGAGATTTTTGTCTCTTACGGGCGGCTGTAATAGACATAACTGCCCGGTTTTTGCACGCATTTTTCAGTGAATGCTGCAAGGCTGCTGTATAACAATAAATTTCGCATTTAGAATTACTCCTACACGATTGCCAGCTCTACGAACATCTCACGTACGTTAAGGAAGCAATGTATTATGCGATCGCTATTATGAGCACATTCGCCTGCTCCCAGTTGATATCCTGTGTTTGTAGCGCGTTCATTCTGTGGAATTATTAAATGATGAGCTAAATAACTAATCTGATGTTGCTAATGTATTCCGGTCCCAAATGTATTCTGGCAATCATTCTGTTTTTAATTCTACAATTAACTCTTATCAAATCAGGCTATGTTACCTAGCGGCGTCCAATTAAATTATCAGTATTACTTATGCTGCCAGTTTTGTACAGAAACTTCACGGGTAGTTTCGTTAACTCATATCTTACCTGAAAATCCAGCGCCGATTACTACATTGTCGCTACTTGGGTGTTTGTCCAAGATAAAATTTGAGTCTGGTGTCCACTAAAAAGTTATTAAAATGCAATGTTTATTTTTCAGATATCATTATTAATCCTCTCATGCCCACAAGGTCCAAATGGACCCAATGCACATTGCGACTCGTTGTGTTTACTGAGTTTGTCGTATATTGTACGTTTGAACGTGCGTTGTTATTCGCTCGCATTGTGAGGTTCCTTAAGGAAGCGAGCAACAGCTCTCAAATGGCTCAGTGGTTTGTGTACACAAGATTCAACGGTACGTTTCGGGTTCGATCCCTGGCGCGGGCTTGAGTTTCTCAAACATTGCAAGATACTCAAATTAATTCGGGCATGAAAGTGTTAATTAAAAATTAACCAATCGCATATATAACTAATCCTCTTTTGCCCACAAGGTCCAAATGGACCCAACGCACATTGCGACTCGTTGTGTTTACTGAGTTTGTCGTATATTGTACGTTTGAACGTGCGTTGTTATTCGCTCGCATTGTGAGGCTCCTTAAGGAACCGAGCTACAGCTCTCAAATAGCTCAGTGGTTTATGTACACAAGTTTCAACGGCACGTTTCGGGTTCGATCCCTGGCGCAGGCTTGAGTTTGTCAAACATTGCACGATACTCAAATTAATTCGGGCATGAAAGGGTTAAACAATCTTGTTTAATTTGTTCAATTATGCTGTATATATTTTATTGCATATTTATTGCTCATCGTTAAATGTAGCTTTATTATATCTGTAAATACCAGCAGTGCTAGGTAATCAAGCGTTTATCATTTTCGTAGGCGAATAAAGTCCGTATTTCGATTGAGTGAGATCAAATAGGCTCGAGCTAATCGAACCCTAAATTCAAGACTGCAAACAGCGTGCGCACGCTAGCATGCTATTCCAAAACTATTGTTGTGGCGTTACTTTAAGATTGAGGCTTACTTGGCATAATACAGAATATCCCATATCACAGAAAGGTTTTAGCTTTGCAAAGGCGCACCCTTGGCAAAGGAAAATGGTTATATTTCAAAATATAAACTTCGCATATAAAATTCTTGGAAAATTTGCCTGAGATATTTATAGGTTGGCGATCTTACAATACGTCGCACGAAAAGTAACTATTGTGTAAATCCAAATAGATGCATACAACACCTCACACTACATGTTACTTTCAAATGATGGGTTTCCATTTTAGAAGTATATCAAACAATTCGATTCTTGCACTGATAGTATATAAACATTTTTTGACACTATATATTTTGGTCATTTCGATCCCCTACATCTTATTTGGCTGGCTACAGGGCATCATATCAAAACGTATCTATTTTCTACAAAATTAAATGCAAAATGCGGTGGGTTGAAACTTTTGCAGCACAGTGTTTTGTGACTCCATTAGTGCAACAGATGAATTAAGTAGTCATGCAGCGTAGGTGTAATATGACATTATAAGTGATAACCATAAAGATAAATCTTGATTACTCACTGGAAATAAAAATCTATGATTTAACTACTACTAAAACACTAATTATAATCGCTAAAATTCAATGATCAGCAGCCGAATAATTGTCTACGCGTCACAGTTCTGACGCAGTGTGCTGTTCTGTACATATAAATACAAGTATATTTAATATAATTTAAACTACATTACGTTTCATTATATTACTTTTACATACAAAACGCTTCGTGTCGGTTCTCAACTACCGTGAAAATTAAACTTTAATGATACTTGAAAAAAGAAGAAAAATGTAAAATCAAAAGAAAAGCCTGAACTAGAGACCTAGCTATGTAATAAATTTTCCAATTATGTCAATTTCAATATATAAGATATAATTTAGAAAAGAATAGAAATTCGTTTGACCGTCTACGTCGCAAGTAGTAAAAGCAGTAAAGTAGTGAAGAAGCCAAGATAGTAAAAGGCGCAGCTTGGAAACTATATTTGCTGCAAAATAATATAATTAATTATCTTTCTTTTTATAAAGCTGTGAGATTGGTACAAGAATTGCGTATTTTCCTCGAATTTAGCGCATAAAGGCCCAACGGCAGCTGGGGATTATATTTACAATACAGTACAGTTACATTCATTACATTACCTCTTATTACATTATACATTCTTACATTACGTTACAGTTAAATTTAAATAGATTTAAAATATCAGCTTACTGTGTAAATGCATGAGTCAGTAATACTCGGCTCTTCGTGTAAAAAAGGTAGATGTCGTCGGACTCGTTTTTTAGTTTCCCGGAGCCAATAGTCCATGTTAACAACGTCGCGATCATGCGGATGTATTTTTGGGCCTTGGTGAAAGCAAAACTGAATTTAACAAAACCCTAAATTTAATACGTTACGAAATGATACGGCAGTTGCGTGACTCGCAGGCACATAGCTAGGGTAGTACCAGCGGAGGAGCCCCTCTTCCGGAGATTGTCTTCGGACCCCCTCCTGCAAAAACGGTTGAAAGTGGAAAATATCAATCTAATATTCTTAACTTCTGAGCGCCCTTTAAATTGTAACAGTCCAATTGGAAGAATTGACCTGAGTATCTTTGTTCTGTCTAGCAAATTGTCATAATGCAAATATTTTATCTAAAGTTTCAATTTTACAAAGGCTGCATAAATTTCACGTAATGCAACCTTTTAAAAATATAAAGAATTTTACAGCCCTGGAAATTTGCTTGCTGCTCCTGAAGTACAAGATTAGATATGTGCCTAGTGATACTACAAATGGGATTCGCTTTATTAATCAAATACGCCTATCCATTAAGGTCAATGGATACTTCTCGTCACACGACGATTAAATTTTGCCAGGGTGTCACTCAATCATCCGCTTTTGATTCGCAAAGTTATTTTCAAGATAAATTGTAATGAAATGCTGATGCAGTGACACGGAGTGGCACATTTCAGGGCACCAGCGACTCCAGAGAAGAACTTTCCTTTAGGTTTAAACAAAATGCTTAAGAGAACGATATTGCGCTGTTCACTTCCAAAAGTACTTGTTTTTCCGACGCTAGTACATATGGGACTTCTTCTGTATGCATAGCGAGCAAGGTCGATCCGGCTAACGTCTGTAATTTTGATCCGGAGGAAAACCAGAAAGTTTCGCTTATCATGAAATGCGTGATACTGAGTTAGACCGAACTGTTTTTCGTAAATTTTGGCTTGGAAAGTTACCGAGTTTATTTGACACAGCAATGGGTATGTTCCGTTATGCGCAACGGCAGTTCAGATTCTGAACTTGATGAGATAGCACTGCGTTTCTATAACATTTATGTATGATATATTAACGGAGATAATGCAGATTCCGAAGGGTCATAACGGTGTGGTAGATTTTTCAGTAATTTTACAGACGGAGATGATTAATCAGTTTCGAATTCAGCATTTGCCTCACTGTCTTCAAAAGTTTTTCCTTTCTCGATGGATTATTTTGCTTATAACTCGAATAAGAAACTAGCTCGATTCAACACATAATTTTGGATGCCGGGCACAGAGAAGGTAGGTGTTTTCCTCATTCTTAGGAAAATGAAAGCAACTGGCTTATGCTTCCAGCGACCGTTATACCACGGGCGTTAGGTAATATCGTAAACTGTAGTAAAGCGCGAAGTAATATTTTTTGAGCTGAAATGGCCTTAGCCTGTTTCCTGCCATATTATCATCCAATTTTGTGATAGTTGTTCAATGTCTAATGCTCACCAATCGCATGTATGCAGAAAAGGCTACACTGGATGCGATTTCAGAACAGGGCTAGACTCAGGGTGCCATTCGACGAGCAAAATTTTCCCAAAATGTACGGCTAGCAACTAATAATATCGCTTTGGCAAATATAGCAGTTTAACAAAATCAGAAACCAATCAAACCATCCGCAAAAATACAAATGCCATAAATGTTGAAACAAATATAAACTACACAATGATCGGTCAGCTTCGAATTAGTAGTCGCACGACACTGAATACTGAATTGATTGGCCGTCGCAGCTGCGCGTGGAATTTTTTTATTGCACAAGTATATATGATCGCATAATTGTGCAACAAGTGTCAATAAACAAAGTTTAGCAAATTTGGGTAAATAACTTAAAGTATTAAAGAAGACCTTTGGGATGTGGACTCAATATTATATTATATTTTAGCAAGATTTTGTATCATTATTACGAGGATATTTTTAGTAAACGCATCTTATATTCATTTGGACTCAGGAATATTTATTTATCTCTCTCCGCGAAAATAGACTTTAACGGTACACCTTGCGTATAACCTTATGCTTTGTGTATCTTGTTGCATGGAATTATATTCTGTTGATCCAGAAAAGTTCATTTTCAAAATATAAAAATTTTCAAAGCCAAATCATTCTTACAAAGTTATTTTCTTGCTACTTGGCGGTCAGAGACTGACTTATAGCGTTATTTAAGCAATTAAACCAGGTGGATTTGTTCTGTTAAACCTATATTGGATATTTTATTGCTACGATGGATAGGATTAGCTTTGCAAAATTTTGTCACCGAAAGTATCCAATTTTAGCATTTTTCTGGTCAGTTGTAACTAAACGGGTCTACAGATTTTCCAGTGCGCCGGAATAACAGTGACAACAATTCTGTTTGCATAAAATATGCATCTAACACGGAAAGAGATAAGTGCCTTAAAAATAACATTTGAAAGATAGCATTTGAAAATGTAATTTCTATTGAAAGTTGTGGTGTGATTTATATATTTCGAAAGTTTTCATCTTTTTATCGCCGGTGGAAGAAACAAAGAGTTCCATGGTTTGATATGTGCTGAAAACAAAAATGTCCGTCATTGCTGCTTTAGTGCATTAATTGTTGGTGTATTTTGTATTCTTGAAATGTTTAAAGGTACTCAAGAAGCTGAATTTGGAACGCCGAAAAGGTGACTAAGCACAGAACAGGTGTTTTTATTTTTCAATTTGGCAGTTACTAGTTATATATTACAGCGTAAAAGCTTTAAGATCCTTACTTAAATATTTTTTTCTAAGGCTACATAGAAAGCGCAAGCGGAATTTACTCCATTCATGCTCCTCAGTTTTTTTCCGACTGATGGTCGACAACGTGCGTGACATTAATAATTAGACTGGTCAGTTCATTTTGAAACTAAATAATATTAACTCAGTTTGTATTAAGCACAAGTGACTATGTCACTGATGTGTTAAGTTTAAATAATTTATGCAAATCAAATGAACTTGCTTTTATACTGATTACTTCTTCCTAATAAGCCATGTCGAACATTGCTATATATACAGTTTGTAACCCTTATTTCGGATTCAGCTGCTCTGTGTTATTTTGTTGTACTCTTAAATTGTTACACACGACAAAACACGCAGTAACTGTACATGTTTTGTGGTTTGCCACTAATCTGTTGTTGTTAAATTGCCTCTGAGGTTAGTGCTTCACTGCAGTAACCGCTGAAGAAAACAATTTACAGTTTTGTCCTTTCAAGGCTAGTATCATTATCGCTGACATGCTAAGATACAAAAGTACCCTGGTCAGACAGAAAGGAAATCAATGTATTAACTTAATTTTCCGTATGTAATGATATAGCGTACAGCAAATTTGGCCAAAATTATTACGAAAATTAAGCCGTGAACTCATACGTAAGTAATTAAATATCGCTGATTGCAGAAAAAGTTTGGCCGATTAACCAAATTATTTAGGACGATTACTGGTTGATAATTAAGAAAGCTTGATATTTGTCAGATATAAAACGTCGCTTCCTAACTCTACAGGCAGTGATATAATTCTAAATGCAGTAAAATGTCCAACTGATTATTTGGACGATATCGACCGATTACCAATTTGAAACTACCGATTATACCGAATATTGGTAATATCGACCGACACAAGATTATCAACCGATTAATCAGTGCATTACTAGTATTAAGCATAAGAAATGGATTTCACGTAAACTGGTAGAGCCAGCTCCTTTATATAACCATTATCCGACCTCATGTGTGAACAAGCATGAAATGACCTTAGGATAATTATATATAAAACTGTGCAGATCGTGCACATTCACGCAAATCGTTACAAGTTGGGTTAGAATACATTAATACATTTACAACGCTTCAGGGTTCGTTTCAAAATTTCAGTAGCAAATAACGTTTATCCGGAACTATATTAAGAAATCGAAGAGATACAGCATATATTTTTTCAGTTTGCTTTAAACTCCAGCAACTGTACCTTATATAAACCCGATTTCTCGGGTGGGGGAACGCCGAAAAAGTGATGGGTTTCGTCATGTATGAGACATGGAATGCGTCGTGGATCGAGTTCCGCATCTTTTGTTTTCCAGTAGTATACAGCTATTTTTTGTGGCTGAAAATAATTATAACATATCCTGAGATAAAGCTAAAGTACACAAGTCTGTCGTGGTTATCAGTATATAATTAATAAATAGGAAGTTTCGATTCTCAACATCTAATACTCTGAACTTATATAATTTAAATATCTTCTGCTTTAAGCCAAAATGACCTTTTTAATAGAATTAAACTATTAGCCAATAAATTTTGAAAATATTAGAGATGCACCAATACTGCCGTATATTTTTGTAGGTTAATAACGGAAATAACTTACACTGCCGCTAAAAATAATACCCAGAGGTATACACGGTCCGTCGCTTCGGGAGATGGACGTTGTATATGGTCTGGATGTGAGGATAAACCAGAAGGCAACCAAAATTTTCCCGTGATTCCCAATTTTTCCTCATAATTCAGTCATTTTCCCAAATTTTGCCACAAATTTATCGTAATTTTTCTGTCATTGGTAGTATTTTTCCGCGCCTACTGCCTACATGGGGTTCGGTTTAAGGTGGCGAAACGATGGGGGTTGGAACAGAGAAGTAAACATGGGTTCGGTAATCCGATTCTCCGAGACGGGATAGCTCCCTATGAACACCTATGAATTATATCGAATGATAAGCTAAGAAAATCATACAATTCTGTGAATACAAGGTAATAAGTTTGATCTCAACATTTAGCCAAAACATTTATAATTAGCATTGTTGTTTTAAGTATAAAAACCGTTTTGGATACAACAGCTAGCCAGCAAAGAGCTTTCAAAAATATTACTCATGTACTTGAAATGCATTGTAGTTTTATGTATAGATGTTCGGAAATTTATTTAAATCATATTGCCTAAAATTTTTGACAAATCTGTATTTCTAATATAGATCGCATGGTCTTTATGCTTTTAGAAAATTCAAGATTCATTTCGTCATTTAAAACAGAAATTCCACTATGTTCAACTCACAACATCTTTGATTTTCTTAATACTGAATTGTTCTGACGTTTTATTTTAAATCAAATAAACATACATGTGGATCTTTAAGTTTTTTCAAAGTGAATGGGGTGCCGGTTATGTTCAAGTCATAACACCTGCGATTTTCTTAACACTGTATTGTTCAGACTTTTTATTTTAAATCAAATAAACATGCAAGATGGTCTTTAAGATTTTTCAAAGTGGAGGGGGTATGGTTATTTTCAAGTCACAACACCTGCGATTATCTTAATACTGCATTGTTCTGACTTTATTTTAAATCAAATAAACATACAAGGGTCTTTAAGTCTTTTCAAAGCGGATGGGGCGGTTATTTTCAAGTCACAATACCTGCTATTTTCTTTATGTTCAAGTCATAACACCTGCGATTTTCTTAATACTGTATTGTTGTGACTTTTTATTTTAAATCACATAAATATACAAGAGGCTGTAAGCTTTTTCAAAGTGGAGGAGGACCGGTTCTTTTAAAGTCAGTCACAATACCTGCGATTTTTAATACTGAAATGTTCTGACGTTTTATTTTAAATCAAATAAACATACAAGGGGTGTTTAAGCTTTTTCAAAGTGGAGGGGTCGTTATTTTCAAGTTACAATACCTGCCATTTTCTTAGCACTGAATTGTTCTACGTTATATTTTAAATCAAATAAACATCCAACAAGGTCTTTATGCTTTTTCAAAGTGGAGGGGCCCGGTTATTTTCAAGTCACAACGCCTGCGGCTTTCTTAATACTGAATTGTTCTGACGTTTTATTTAAAATCACATAAACATACATGTGGATCTTTAAGTTTTTTCAAAGCGGATGGGGCCGGTTATTTGCAATTATTTTTATATCCATCGTCTGTTTTCTCGTCTTTCGTCCAAAAGTGAGAATGGCAGCTCCCCGACACTTTGTATGAGACGCGCCTGTTTAAAAGTACACGTAGAAATGAAAGTAGATTCACAAGCTTAGATTCATATTACTGTATTTGGTTTCTCACAGTTTGAAGAAGACAGCTCAATTTTAAATACTGGAAGTATATATTCGCCTTCTCATTCTTGCATTCGTGGTTACAGCATACAACTAACTCATCATATTTACCGTTAGTGGCAAATTGAGCTGCATTTGGGACGATAGGAATTCGCCCGCAAACGATCCGAGACAAAGAACCATACTTTGTTTTGCTCTATAATTGGCCGGCTTATCAGTCTTTACGCAGCGATTATGTTTTTCAAACGAAACACTCAATACTTGTTCTTCGTCGTAGAGAACGCCTCCTAGTCGTTGAAATTCACTCTAAAACAACCAAATATAGTACCATAATGTAAACAAGAATTTCAAATACGGTTCTGTTTCTTGTAACTGATTTAACGCATATTTCATTACATTACGAAGTTTCGACGTCGCATGACTTGACGAACGCATAACTTTGATATTATGGTCGCTAAATAGTTCAGTGGTTGGAACAAAAGGCGTATAAAGCCTGAGGTCTTTAGTTCGGATCTCACCCCTGTGACATTTTGGGATATCCTACATTATAATGTTTGCTTCAATATAATGTATTAATTTCCGCTCGAGGACAACTTGTGCAAGCTATTTTGTACCTGAAAATAGTTCAATATTTCAATTATTAAAGTGCTATATATTAAGCTGAATTTTAAGCAAATTGAAAAAACTTGGGGAAAAATCTGAGAAAAAATTAGCAAATCTGCGTTTATTTTGGGGAGCAGAACAAAGGTTGTACGCCGCCAACTTCATTTCTAGAGGTGTACCTGTCCCTGTGCCTATTCCCGAATCTTTGGCAATACTTAATCATTTTACGTTAAATAACGGAATTTCAAACTTATTGAATTAGCAAACGACAAATATGCTACATTTAGTTTAAACGACCCTTGTGCTATTCACACTTTTAATAGATCGTATATATCTAAATTATAATCCAAGGAGAAATCTACTGTCGGTTTGTTGATCACATTCGTTGATTATAAGTAGCATTTTGAGTGTCTTCTAATAAAACGCGCATCTGTTAGTGTAAACCTAATTACTATTCTCACCCAGAATGCTGCTAGACATTTGTCCGAATTTAGGATTCCGCCGCTAGGATCGAATATTCCAGAAAAATCGTCGGAATATTTAAAGACGCCTGAAAACCGGGTATTAATTTCATCACTGGACAACTCCGTAAATAGGCTGTTGAATTTTGACAAGTTGTTCCCAATCGCCTTGACAAGATCTCGATTTGTCGATGTCATGAGTAGACCAGTTTGACTATAAATCAAATACTTTATTATCACAATGAGAGTTTAAAAAATATATTTTTCGATTGTAAAATATCATTAACGTAATTTATACTGTTTGTAGACCTCAAGATTAAACTCATTTACGTTTTAGATCTAGACAAATTTTTAAATTTTTCGTTGCACAATAGAATATATCCACTGATCGAAAATCACGAAGTATAACCTTTTCGCGACGGAATTGATCAATAACTCGTATAAACTTGGACAAAGTTTTAGGCAGTCGCACTGAATTGAATTCGCACAGCTTCAGTACCCTAGCCGCGTCCAGAGAACCTAACTATATTTCTGCTGTTGCACTAAACCATTACGGAGAACAAACTTGCATGTACGCGATGCGCGTTTTATTAGAAGACACTCAAAATGCTACTTATAATCAACGAATGTGATTCGACAAACCGACAGTAGATTTCTCCTTGGATTATAATTTAGATATAGATATATTAAAAGTGTGAATAGCACAAGGGTCGTTTAAACTAAATGTAGCATATTTGTCGTTTGCTAATTCAATAAGTTTGAAATTCATTATTTAACGTAAAATGATTAGTATTGCCAAAGATTCAGGAAATAACAGACAGGTACACCTCTAGAAATGAAGTTGGCGGCGTACAACCTTGTTCTGCTCCCCAAAATAAACGCAGATTTGCTAATTTTTTAGATTTTTCCCAAGTTTTTTCAATTTGCTTAAAATTCAGCTTAATATATAGCACTTTAATAATTGAAATATTGAACTATTTTCAGGTACAAAATAGCTTGCACAACTTGTCCTCGAGCGGAAATTAATACATTATATTGAAGCAAACATTATAATGTAGGATATCCCAAAATGTCACAGGGGTGAGATACGAACTAAAGACCTCAGGCTTTATACGCCCTTTGTTCCAACCACTGAACTATTTAGCGACCATAATATCAAAGTTATGCGTTAGTTCAAGTCATGCAACGTCAAAACTTCATAATGTAATGAAATATGCGTTAAATCAGTTACAAGAAACAGAACCGTATTTGAAATTCTTGTTTACATTATGGTACTATATTTGAGTTGTTGGTGAACCAACGATCAAGAGGCATTTTTCTGTACGACGAAGAACAAGTATTGAGTGTTTGGTTTGAAAAACATAATCGCTCATAAAGCTGGATAAGCCGGCCAATTATAGAGCAAAACAAAGTATGGTTCTTTGTCTCGGATCGTTTGCGGGCGAATTCCTATCGTCCCAAATGCAGCTCAATTTGCCACTAACGGTAAATATGATGAGTTAGTTGTATGCTGTAACCACAAATAAAATGAGAAGGCGAATATATACTTCCAGTATTTAAAATTGAGCTGTCTTCTTCAAACTGTGAGAAACCAAATACAGTAATATGAATCTAAGCTTGTAAATCTCTTTCATTATACGTGTTCTTTTAAACAGGCGCGTCTCATACAAAGTGTGAGAATCCATTCTCACTTTGGACGAAAGACGAGAAAAACAGACGATGGATATAAAAAATAATTGCAAATAACCGGCCCCAGCCACATCCGCTTTGAAAAAACTTAAAGATCCACATGTATGTTTATGTGATTTTAAATAAAACGTCAGAACAATTCAGTATAAGAAGCCAGCATTCTGGTTTTGAAAATAACCGGGCCCCTCCACTTTGAAAAAGCATAAAGACCTTGTTGGATGTTTATTTGATTTAAAATATAACGTAGAACAATTCAGTGCTAAGAAAATGGCAGGTATTGTAACTTGAAAATAACGACCCCTCCACTTTGAAAAAGCTTAAACACCCCTTGTATGTTATTGATTTAAAAATAAAACGTCAGAACATTTCAGTATTAAAAATCGCAGGTATTGTCACTGACTTTAAAAGAACCGGTCCTCCTCCACTTTTGAAAAAGCTTACAGCCTCTTGTATATTTATGTGATTTAAAATAAAAAAGTCACAACAATACAGTATTAAGAAAATCGCAGGTGTTATGACTTGAACATAGAAGATGGCAGGTATTGTGACTTGAAAATAACCGCCCCGTCCGCTTTGAAAAGACTTAAAGACCCTTCTATGTTTATTTGATTTAAAATAAAGTGGACAATCATATTCAGATAATACGCAGGTGTTCTGGCTTGGAAATAACCATACCCCCTCCACTTTGAAAAATCTTAAAGACCATCTTGCATGTTTATTTGATTTAAAATAAAAAGTCTGAACAATACAGTGTTAAGAAAAAAATCGCAGGTGTTATGACTTGAACATAACCGGCACCCCATTCACTTTGAAAAAACTTAAAGATCCACATGTATGTTTATTTGATTTAAAATAAAACGTCAGAACGATTAGTATTAAGAAAATCAAAGATGTTGTGAGTTGAACATCGTGGAATTTCTGTTTTTAAATCGACGAAATGAATCTTGAATTTTCTAAAAGCATAAAGACCATGCGATCTATATTAGAAATACAGATTTGTCAAAAATTTTAGGCAATATGATTTAAATAAAATTTCCGAACATCTATACGTAAAACTACAATGCATTTCAAGTACATGAGTAATATTTTTGAAAGCTCTTTGCTGGCTAGCTGTTGTATCCAAAACGGTTTTTATACTTAAAACAACAATGCTAATTATAAATGTTTTGGCTAAATGTTGAGATCAAACTTATTACCTTGTATTCGCAGAATTGTATGATTTTCTTAGCTTATCATTCGATATAATTCATAGGTGTTCCTCGGGAGCTATCCCGTCTCGGAGAATCGGATTACCGAACCCATGTTTACTTCTCTGTTCCAACCCCCATTGTTTCGCCACCTTTAAACCGAACCCCATGTAGGCAGTAGGCGCGGAAAAATACTACCAATGACAGAAAAATTACGATAAATTTGTGGCAAAACTTGGGAAAATGACTGAATTATGAGGAAAAATTGGGAATCACCGGGAAAATTTTGGTTTTCTTCTGGTTTATCCTCGCATCCAGACCATATACAACGTCCATCTCCCGAAGCGACGGACCGTGTATACCTCTGGGTATTATTTTTAGCGGCAGTGTAAGTTATTTTCCGTTATTAACCTACAAAAATATACGGCAGTATTGGTGCATCTCTAATATTTTCAAAATTTATTGGCTAATAGTTTAATTCTATTAAAAAGGTCATTTTGGCTTAAAGCAGAAGATATTTAAATTATATAAGTTCAGAGTATTAGATGTTGAGAATCGAAACTTCCTATTTATTAATTATATACTGATAACCACGACAGACTTGTGTACTTTAGCTTTATCTCAGGACATGTTATAATTATTTTCAGCCACAAAAAATAGCTGTATACTACTGGAAAACAAAAGATGCGGAACTCGATCCACGACGCATTCCATGTCTCATACATGACGAAACCCATCACTTTTTCGGCGTTCCCCCACCCGAGAAATCGGGTTTATATAAGGTACAGTTGCTGGAGTTTAAAGCAAACTGAAAAAAATATATGCTGTATCTCTTCGATTTCTTAATATAGTTCCGGATAAACGTTATTTGCTACTGAAATTTTGAAACGAACCCTGAAGCGTTGTAAATGTATTAATGTATTCTAACCCAACTTGTAACGATTTGCGTGAATGTGCACGATCTGCACAGTTTTATATATAATTATCCTAAGGTCATTTCATGCTTGTTCACACATGAGGTCGGATAATGGTTATATAAAGGAGCTGGCTCTACCAGTTTACGTGAAATCCATTTCTTATGCTTAATACTAGTAATGCACTGATTAATCGGTTGATAATCTTGTGTCGGTCGATATTACCAATATTCGGTATAATCGGTAGTTTCAAATTGGTAATCGGTCGATATCGTCCAAATAATCAGTTGGACATTTTACTCATTTAGAATTATATCACTGCCTGTAGAGTTAGGAAGCGACGTTTTATATCTGACAAATATCAAGCTTTCTTAATTATCAACCAGTAATCGTCCTAAATAATTTGGTTAATCGGCCAAACTTTTTCTGCAATCAGCGATATTTAATCACTTACGTATGAGTTCACGGCTTAATTTTTCGTAGTAATTTTGGCCAAATTTGCTGTACGCTATATCATTACATACGGAAAATTAAGTTAATACCATTGATTTCCTTTTCTGTCTGACCAGGGTACTTTTGTATCTTAGCATGTCAGCGATAATGATACTAGCCTTGAAAGGACAAAACTGTAAATTGTTTTCTTCAGCGGTTACTGCAGTGAAGCACTAACCTCAGAGGCAATTTAACAACAACAGATTAGTGGCAAACCACAAAACATGTACAGTTACTGCGTGTTTTGTCGTATCAGGCTTCGATTTTAAGAGTACAACAAAATAACACAGAGCAGCTGAATCCGAAATAAGGGTTACAAACTGTATATATAGCAATGTTCGACATGGCTTATTAGGAAGAAGTAATCAGTATAAAAGCAAGTTCATTTGATTTGCATCGACTAAATTATTTAAACTTAACACATCAGTGACATAGTCACTTGTGCTTAATACAAACTGAGTTAATATTATTTAGTTTCAAAATGAACTGACCAGTCTAATATTTAATGTCACGCACGTTGTCGACCATCAGTCGGAAAAAAACTGAGGAGCATGAATGGAGTAAATTCCGCTTGCGCTTTCTATGTAGCCTTAGAAAAAAATATTTAAGTAAGGATCTTAAAGCTTTTACGCTGTAATATATAACTCCGTAACTGCCAAATTGAAAAATAAAAACACCTGTTCTGTGCTTAGTCGCCTTTTTGGCGTTTTACCAAATTCAGCTTCTTGAGTACCTTTAAACATTTCAAGAATAAATACACCAACAATTAATGCACTAAAGCAGCAATGACGGACATTTTTGTTTTCAGCACATATCAAACCATGGAACTCTTTGTTTCTTCCACCGGCGATCAAAAAGATGAAAATTTTCGAAATATATAAATCACACCACAACTTTCAATAGAAATTACATTTTCAAATGCTATCTTTCAAATGTTATTTTTAAGGCACTTATCTCTTTTTCGTGTTAGATGCATGTTTTATCCAAACAGAATTGCTTGTTAGCTATTTTCTCCGGCGCACTGGAAAATCTGTAGACCCGTTTAGTTACAACTGACCAGAAAAATGCTAAAATTGGATACTTTCGGTGACAAAATTTTGCAAAGCTAATCCTATCCATCGTAGCAATAAAATATCCATATATAGGTTTAACAGAACAAATCCACCTGGTTTAATTGCTTAAATAACGCTATAAGTCAGTCTCTGACCGCCAAGTAGCAAGAAAATAACTTTGTAAGAATGATTTGGCTTTGAAAATTTTTATATTTTGAAAATGAAACTTTTCTGGATCAACAGAATATAATTCCATGCAACAAGATACACAAAGCATAAGGTTATACGCAAGGTGTACCGTTAAAGTCTATTTTAGGAAAAAGATAAATAAATATTCCTGAGTCCAAATGAATATAAGATGCGTTTACTAAAAATATCCTCGTAATAATGATACAAAAATCTTGCTAAAATATAATATAATATTGAGTCCACATCCCAAAGGTCTTCTTTAATACTTTAAGTTATTTACCCAAATTTGCTAAACTTTGTTTATTGACACTTGTTGCACAATTATGCGATCATATATACTTGTGCAATAAAAAAATTCCACGCGCAGCTGCGACGGCCAATCAATTCAGTATTCAGTGTCGTGCGACTACTAATTCGAAGCTGACCGATCATTGTGTAGTTTATATTTGTTTCAACATTTATGGCATTTGTATTTTTGCGGATGGTTTGATTGGTTTCTGATTTTGTTAAACTGCTATATTTGCCAAAGCGATATTATTAGTTGCTAGCCGTACATTTTGGGAAAATTTTGCTCGTCGAATGGCACCCTGAGTCTAGCCCTGTTCTGAAATCGCATCCAGTGTAGCCTTTTCTGCATACATGCGATTGGTGAGCATTAGACATTGAACAACTATCACAAAATTGGATGATAATATGGCAGGAAACAGGCTAAGGCCATTTCAGCTCAAAAAAATATTACTTCGCGCTTTACTACAGTTTACGATATTACCTAACGCCCGTGGTATAACGGTCGCTGGAAGCATAAGCCAGTTGCTTTCATTTTCCTAAGAATGAGGAAAACACCTACCTTCTCTGTGCCCGGCATCCAAAATTATGTGTTGAATCGAGCTAGTTTCTTATTCGAGTTATAAGCAAAATAATCCATCGAGAAAGGAAAAACTTTTGAAGACAGTGAGGCAAATGCTGAATTCGAAACTGATTAATCATCTCCGTCTGTAAAATTACTGAAAAATCTACCACACCGTTATGACCCTTCGGAATCTGCATTATCTCCGTTAATATATCATACATAAATGTTATAGAAACGCAGTGCTATCTCATCAAGTTCAGAATCTGAACTGCCGTTGCGCATAACGGAACATACCCATTGCTGTGTCAAATAAACTCGGTAACTTTCCAAGCCAAAATTTACGAAAAACAGTTCGGTCTAACTCAGTATCACGCATTTCATGATAAGCGAAACTTTCTGGTTTTCCTCCCCGGATCAAAATTACAGACGTTAGCCGGATCGACCTTGCTCGCTATGCATACAGAAGAAGTTTGTAGCGTCGGAAAAACAAGTACTTTTGGAAGTGAACAGCGCAATATCGTTCTTCTTAAGCATTTTGTTTAAATAAAGGAAAGTTCTTCTTGTGCCCTGAAATGTGCCACTCCGTGTCACTGCATCAGCATTTCATTACAATTTATCTTGAAATGTTTTAAATCAAAAGCGACGAATTGAGTGATACCTGGCAAAATTTAATCGTCGTGTGACGAGAAGTATCCATTGACCTTAATGGATAGGCGTATTTGATTAATAAAGCGAATCTCATTTGTAGTATCACTAGGCACATATCTAATCTTGTACTTCAGGAGCAGCAAGCAAATTTCCAGGTCTGTAAAATTCTTTTATATTTTTAAAATATTTTACTACGTGAAATTTATGCAGCCTTTGAAAAATTGAAACTTTAGATAAAATATTTGCATTATGACAATTTGCTAGACAGAACAAGAATACGGAGGTCAATTCTTCCAATTGGACTGTTACAATTTAAAGGGCGCTCAGAAGTTAAGAATATTTAGATTGATATTTTCCACTTTCAACCGTTTTTGCAGGAGGGGGTCCGAAGACAATCTCCGGAAGAGGGGCTCCTCCGCTGGTACTACCCTAGCTATGTGCCTGGGAGTCACGCAACTGCCGTATCATTTCGTAACGTATTAAATTTAGGGTTTTGTTAAATTCAGTTTTGCTTTCACCAAGGCCCAAAAATACATCCGCATGATCGCGACGTTGTTAACATGGACTATTGGCTCCGGGAAACTAAAAAACGAGTCCGACGACATCTACCTTTTTTACACGAAGAGCCGAGTATTACTGACTCATGCATTTACACAGTAAGCTGATATTTTAAATCTATTTAAATTTAACTGTAACGTAATGTAAGAATGTATAATGTAATAAGAGGTAATGTAATGAATGTAACTGTACTGTATTGTAAATATTAGTCTGCAGCTGCCACTTTGGGCCTTTATGCGCTAAATTCGAGGAAAATACGCAATCTCGGTACCAATCTCACAGCTTTATAAAAAGAAAGATAATTAATTATATTATTTTGCAGCAAATATAGTTTCAAAGCTGCGCCTTTTACTATCTTGGCTTTTACTACTTTACTTGCTTCACGACTTGCGACGTAGACGGTCAAACGAATTTCAATTCTTTTCTGAATTATATCTTATATATTGAAATTGACATAATCTGGAAAATTTGATTACATAGCTAGGTCTCTAGTTTCAGGCTTTTCTTTTGATTTTACATTTTTCTTCTTTTTTCTAGTATCATTAAAGTTTAATTTCCACGGCAGTTGAGAACCGACACGAAGCGTTTTGTATGTAAAAGTAATATAATGAAACGTAATGTAGTTTAAATTATATTAAATATACTTGTATTTATATGTACAGAACAGCACACTGCGTCAGAACTGTGACGCGTAGAACAATTATTCGGCTGCTGATTCATTGAATTTTAGCGATTATAATTAGTGTTTTAGTAGTAGTTAAATCATAGATTTTTATTTCCAGTGAGTAATCAAGATTTATCTTTATGGTTATCACTTATAATGTCATATTACACCTACGCTGCATGACTACTTAATTCATCTGTTGCACTAATGGAGTCACAAAACACTGTGCTGCAAAAGTTTCAACCCACCGCATTTTGCATTTAATTTTGTAGAAAATAGATACGTTTTGATATGATGCCCTGTAGCCAGCCAAATAAGATGTAGGGGATCGAAATGACCAAAATATATAGTGTCAAAAAATGTTTATATACTATCAGTGCAAGAATCGAATTGTTTGATATACTTCTAAAAATGGAAACCCATCATTTGAAAGTAACATGTAGTGTGAGGTGTTGTATGCATCTATTTGGATTTACACAATAGTTACTTTTCGTGCGACGTATTGTAAGATCGCCAACCTATAAATATCTCAGGCAAATTTTCCAAGAATTTTATATGCGAAGTTTATATTTTGAAATATAACCATTTTCCTTTGCCAAGGGTGCGCCTTTGCAAAGCTAAAACCTTTCTGTGATATGGGATATTCTGTATTATGCCAAGTAAGCCTCAATCTTAAAGTAACGCCACAACAATAGTTTTGGAATAGCATGCTAGCGTGCGCACGCTGTTTGCAGTCTTGAATTTAGGGTTCGATTAGCTCGAGCCTATTTGATCTCACTCAATCGAAATACGGACTTTATTCGCCTACGAAAATGATAAACGCTTGATTACCTAGCACTGCTGGTATTTACAGATATAATAAAGCTACATTTAACGATGAGCAATAAATATGCAATAAAATATATACAGCATAATTGAACAAATTAAACAAGATTGTTTAACCCTTTCATGCCCGAATTAATTTGAGTATCGTGCAATGTTTGACAAACTCAAGCCTGCGCCAGGGATCGAACCCGAAACGTGCCGTTGAAACTTGTGTACATAAACCACTGAGCTATTTGAGAGCTGTAGCTCGGTTCCTGAAGGAGCCTCACAATGCAGCAATAACAACGCACGTTCAAACGTACAATATACGACAAACTCAGTAAACACAACGAGTCGCAATGTGCGTTGGGTCCATTTGGACCTTGTGGGCAAAAGAGGATTAGTTATATATGCGATTGGTTAATTTTTAATTAACACTTTCATGCCCGAATTGATTTGTGTATCGTGCAATGTTTGAGAAACTCAAGCCCGCGCCAGGGATCGAACCCAAACGTACCGTTGAATCTTGTGTACACAAACCACTGAGCCATTTGTGAGCTGTTGCTCGATTACTTCAGGAACCTCACAAACCGAGCGAATATCAACGCACGTACAAACGTACAACATACGACAAACTCAGTAAACACAACGAGTCGCAATGTGCATTGGGTCCATTTGGACCTTGTGGCATGAGAGGATTAATAATGATATCTGAAAAATAAACATTGCATTTTAATAACTTTTTAGTGGACACCAGACTCAAATTTTATCTTGGACAAACACCCAAGTAGCGACAATGTAGTAATCGGCGCTGGATTTTCAGGTAAGATATGAGTTAACGAAACTACCCGTGAAGTTTCTGTATAAACTGGCAGCATAAGTAATACTGATAATTTAATTGGACGCCGCTAGGTAACATAGCCTGATTTGATAAGAGTTAATTGTAGAATTAAAACAGAATGATTGCCAGAATACATTTGGGACCGGAATACATTAGCAACATCAGATTAGTTATTTAGCTCATCATTTAATAATTCCACAGAATGAACGCGCTACAAACACAGGATATCAACTGGGAGCAGGCGAATGTGCTCATAATAGCGATCGCATAATACATTGCTTCCTTAACGTACGTGAGATGTTCGTAGAGCTGGCAATCGTGTAGGAGTAATTCTAAATGCGAAATTTATTGTTATACAGCAGCCTTGCAGCATTCACTGAAAAATGCGTGCAAAAACCGGGCAGTTATGTCTATTACAGCCGCCCGTAAGAGACAAAAATCTCTTAAGGCTGGCTGTATAATATTTTAGTTTCATTCAGATAGCTGTAAGACACTTTTGTCTTTTATAGCCATTTGTAAGATATTTTAATCTCTTATACACAACTGTAAGATATTTTAGTCTCTTACAACCGTCTGTAAGAGATTTTTGTCTTTTAGAGCTGGTCACAAGAGACAACAGTCTTTAACGACTGGCCATACGAGATAAAAATATCTTAAGGACAGCTATAAGAGATTTTAGTTTGTAATGCATTGCTGTAAAAGACAACAGTCTCTTAAAGCCAACCATAAGAGACTTCAAAACCTTACGGATAGCTGTAAGAGACATTTGTCTCTTATAGCTGGTCATAAGAGACAATAGTTTCTTGCAGCTAGCCAAAGTTCTCTTATGGCAAGCTGTAAAAGACAATTCCTAATTAATATCTCCGCAACACAACGTTTGTGACTCAAAAAACTGTAGTAAAAATAACTTCGAAGAATCCGCATCTGCTACGCTGCACAGTTTTATTGTCAGTTTTATGCAGCGAGCCAATTTACTGGAATCTATTGGCTTTTGTTGGTGAGCGATCCATGGCCCTGACGGTAAGCTAATTTATGTATTTTCGGTTACTACAATAGTCAAGTAAAAGTACAGAAAGAGCACATACAATTAACAATACTATTCATTACCGTTGCGTTTAGTTTACGGCACTTTTCACCAATGTTCCGATCAATGAAACATTACAATTCATCGAAAATGCTGTTAACTCTAAGCTCATCACAACCAACATTCCAACTTTCGAGTTACTAGCCGCCATTTAGCTTTGCGTTAAAAATGTCCATTTCATTTTCAACGGCACTATATGTCAACAAACGGATGGAGTGGCGATGGGTTCGCCACTAGGACCCACTTTAGCGAATATTTTCATGAAGTTCTCGGAAAACGAATGGCTCAATAACTGTCCCGTCAGTTTTAAACCGCAATATTACCGAAGATATGCCGACGACACTTTTGTGGTTTTTGAAAACTCAGAACAAACTAAACAATTCTTAGTATACCTTAACACCAAACACCATACTATAAGGTTCACTGCTGAGAACGAAAACAACTCTGCTATTCCTTTCCTTGACATAAAAATCATGAAAAATGGAAACAAATGCGCCACGTTTACATATAGGAAATTCACCTCACATGCCTCCTTACCAAATTTGATTCGTACATCTACGGTAAGTATAAAACAGGCCTCATCGATTGTCTTCTATACAGAGCTTTTCAGATAGGCAGTAACTACAGTGTTACACATAATGAAGTTCGGTTTTTACGACAATTATTTATCAACAACGACTTTCCATCCAACTTAGTCGACAATTCGATCAGGAACTTTGTTAATAAATGGATCACAAAACCCAATGCGCCAGCCAATGTCCAAAATCGAGCTCCTGTAACAAACCAAACACACAGTGAGTCTGAATCAGAAATCTTCGTTTTGAAACTACCATTTTTTGGCGATAATTCAAATAGATTCAAAAGACAAATATATAAGTTGTTCAAGACCAGTTATCCTCAGCATGATGTTAATACTGTCTTCGTCACTGGCAAAAAGATCAAGCATTGCTTTTCCTTTAAGGACAAATTACCGGAGTTCCTTAGATGCTACGTCGTATATAAGTTCACTTGTTCTGCTTGTGAAGCAGACTAAATCGGCTGCTCACGCCGACACTTATCGACTAGGATCTCGGAACATACCGGCATCTCAGCCAGAACAGGAAAAAGATTAAACAATGCCCAATTGCAAAATTCCGCAGTGTTTCAACATCTTAATTCTTGCCATAACCCAGCCAGTCTGAACGTTTTTTCTGTAATTGGCCAGACTAGTAGTCAGGACATAAGTGCACCGCGTCTTTTATTCAATTTGGAAAACATCCTTATTCGTCGAAATAACCCTAAGCTCAATAATGTTCAGTCACTCAAGCCCTTGCTGCTGTTTTCTTAAACATTACTGGCACAATTTTATATATTATTTGTCATAACGTTCTTGTGATATCCCAGTAATTTTTAGATTTTTCGGTCTGAATGTTCCTGCCATGATTTGAACATTATGGAAAATTCCGTCTTCACGTCTACTGGATCCAGATCAAGGTTACCACCGCAGCGCATAACCCGAGTAAAATTTAGACTAAGCTATCTTATAGAATAACTTATCATTACTATCAACAAAGCGCTATTTGGCATAAAGAGGACATTTCATTTTCTCAATACGTGACCCCAATTTTTTGCGTGGCTGGGAAAGTCGCCCAGTCATTTATCTAGTCTATCCCTAAGGGAATCTTATAGTTGTTCGTGGCACCCGTTCAAATTGCCACTATCTTCCATGAGCAGTGGACAAGGTATGGATGAGATTGCTTAGAATGATCACCCAGATTGAATAGCAGACTAAGCCTAACGATAGGCGATATCCGTTTACATTTACCCTTGTAACATTTTTTGTGTGGCCTGGCGGAAAACACACAGGATAGTTAAATCAGTGTTGAGTTGGGGTCTTTCCCTGCACGGGATACCCAGATAACCTGCATCCTAGACTGGGGAGTCTGTCGACACCCAAGTGTGAAAAGGGTGGACAGGGTAAAACTAAGATTCATCAGCTTTAGTTACAAGCAAGTAGTTACTCAAGTGTAAATGTAACCAATCATCACTGAACGTCAAAGTGTGACCTTTTTGGGTGGCGTGGGGTATCCCCAAGCTAATATACTCTGTAGCTATCCGGGTCCTTCACGATACCGAATGCCTTACCCGACTTGATCCTAAACTATCGGTGGTTGACCTTGTTCTAGATGACCATTGACGTGCGTGAAGTTTGAAGTTAAGAGTTTGTAAAGTACCTATCTATGAGTGACGGGGGGGCAGATGCCAATATGGTCGACATGCTTTCGCATCACCAGCGACACTTTTAGGTAGCCTGGGAGTATTCCCAAGCTAATCGGAGAGTAAGGGGTCGCAATGGTTGCCTACAAGATACTGAGCGGCACGTTAGAGATGATCGCAGAGGGTGTCTTAGGAAGACGACCCTTATTCAGCATTAAACGCACAGGGTGCATTTATCCGAACGCTTATACTCACAAAAACAAAGGGGGCGATTTGTGCCGAGTAGCCGCTATTTTAGGAGGTGACAGCCGATTTTCCAAAACGACTTTACTCACCGCTATTGTCCACTTGTTGGACTATCCAGAAAGCCTGGAGGGGCATTCCCCCATTCTGGTGAAGGTTGGATATAAGTGCTGATTTGGTACGAATTTTACTGTCGGTGAGAAGGGGCGTTCTGCGCTAAATTCATGAAGGTGTGTCCTAGTGAGTACAAGTAATTTCCTGAACCTAGCTTGCTATTAGGATAGTCCAACTATGGGACTATAAATTGAGACCTGCAGGCCATATTTATCACTCACAGCGCTGGAACGGAACAGCCTAAAGCTAGTCCAAATTGTGCGCTCGACAAGTTGGGCGATTTGTCGTGACAGACGGTTACTACCGGTTTTCCAGAGTTAAGTACCTACAGGGATACTCCAATTACTGGGCTATCCAAAAACCCCGCAGGAACGTTCCGCCGACTTAATAATGTTTAGATATAGGCGCCTGAATTTGGCCAGAAATGATAGGTTTTAGGTAAGGGCAAGATTCTGCGAACTTCAGATCGCTTAGTAGAAAATATTGGGGTAGTTTTGTTCAAAGTCTATGATAAAAATCCGTGGAGGCGTTTGCCTTACTTTTGGGTCGGGTACAGCTCTACCCTAAAGATGATTGAAAATCGTATTTTCACTTCTATCCTGGCTGATTCTATAGTCTTATTTCAAGCCTATCGAGCCTTAACCTGCCTCAAAGATCCTGTGAAATCGCAACCTACGCTGAACCAGCAAGTCGGGCCCGGAATTCAGAACCGATCTATTCTTTCTTAACTTCCACCATTCTTCGTCTCCGATCCCCGACATCCTATTCTGTTGCTGTGTCGCTGCTCGTGTGTTGTGTCTTACATTGCAGTGTAATTTCTACTGCATTGTGTTCGCTCGAACGCCGGTTAATTTGATACTTCCTTAAGGCGTTCGAGGGATAAGGACAAAGATGGAACTCTGTCATCGTGCGAGCAAAAGCCTACGATGACAAAGAGAGGAACAGAAATATGTACCTCAAACCCAATTTGTATATATGAATCTGAAACCCTGAAGTATGTAAAACCTAACGGGTCACAATGCCGAAATAAAACAAAATCTGAAAAGTCAGCGATCGAGTCGCTCTGAAATAATTTGAGGGCATTGCTCTCATCGGGACTGAGGAAAAACTTTTCTCAGATCCGAGCTAATTTCAGAGGGTGGGGATGCATGCTGGAAGTCGTGTTTTGTCCCCGGTTTTGATCTAAGCATGTCCCAATCACTATTTTGAATCGTCGCAAACCCTGATCGCTTACCCAAGATTTATTGTACTGGTATTATTCCCAATTCATTACTTGCCAGTCGATGACTATGAACCATACGTAACTGAACGAAGTAGAGGACACAAGA
>JASANE010029575.1:0-31002 GCA_030248225.1 Trileptium ribeirensis
CTCACAGTTACTATTAAGTATTCATGCATTAAACATTAGTTTATCTTCTTAGTCGTCCGATTGTCTAGTACAGGATATGCTGTGCTTATAGGTATTGTATCAAATACGATAACGTATACTTTTATTTATTTTAGAATATTCGCTCAATGACATTAGAAGAATTTGCAGGTATATGTTGCGCTTGAGATGTTTTTGAGAATTATAGGCTGTTTTGTACAAGTCAAACTAAAGTAATAACAATTTATAAGGGTTGACCAAGGATTATTGTTCTTACTATGGTGAAATTTGAGATTGTCGGTTTGTGGATTTTTTCTTTTTGAATCCATAACTTAAATTTGCAACATCGGATCATCTCGCACCAAAGCGAAACGAAAGCTTGAAATCTCTATTTGTGACCTTCTGAAAACAGGTTTCAACTCCTTTTATAAAAGTGGTTGTGTCAAAATGGGGTCCGACAAAGCAACTTTTTGGCTGTACCTCAGTCAACGGGTCAAGATATTTCAGTCAAATAGTGATCATTTTTAGAGTAACGATGGCTCTGTAAAACTATCATAGATTTTAGAATTTTCCAGATATTTGGGAGTTGGGGCTATAGTGTATCGTATTAATGCTATTATGCATTTTTTGTCAGAGTTGCGGTTTCGAGCTTTGAGCCTAAGTTTAAAAAATACCTAAAAAATTCAAAGTTTTTGCAAAGCAAGTTTTTTTCTTATTGCGGGTGAAATCTGTGATTTATAAGTTCAAAGTTCATGTCTTTTTGGTCATTGGAAGAAGAAATAAAGAGTTATTCGGATTTGATATATGACTAAAATGACCGTAGCATTGTCAGCAAAGTATCGCCGTGTATAATTGCTATTATAGAACTTTAAGCTGGCTTATGGACCTGTTTTTGGAAAGACACAATGGTCAATAAGCGAAGAGTAGCCAGGCTTGTTTCGTTTACCCTCGCTTTGCGAGCTACTAGTTATTTTGTAGTTTATGCTGTGTGGTTGGGTAAATTTGGGTTTCAAAGTGGGCAGCGTCATTGTCCATAATCTATACCTACCAATACATGGTGTCCCACTGGCCTGTCCACAGCCCTCCGAAAAGTAGGGGTAACTAAAGGGATCCTCTTCATTCTCGGGGCAAATTTCAAAGTGCAGAGGTGATAAATTTTGATAAAACATGTTAAATATTTACATATTTTCATGTAGTTTTGTTGCTGTGCTTGTATTTTCAAGCTATAAAAATGCGTTAGCATTAGAAATAGCGGTGCGCACAAAAAATCGCATTAAATTTTGATACATATAAAATTTTAGATTTAGTTGAACATGGATTCGGCCGAGTGGAGGTGGCGGATATCGAACAATCTCTCGAACATCGAGGGATTTGGAAAGTGGGGAGGTCCACACCTCCACTATGGATAGATCATTTCCATAAGTAGCGACCCAGTATTAGAATGACCCAGCACGATAAATAATTACCATATCTAAAAGCGTTTTGGTATGAACGTACTCAGATATGTAACTTAGATTTTTGATGTATAACACATATCATGTCATATGTGTTCAGAAGGGAAAATTCCCCGATATAGCCCCTTTTAGGCACAACAGGGTTTCGCGAATGCGTTTGTATACATTCTTTAATGCTTCACACAGAAAAAAAGTCAGCAAGGTTTTGATCATGAGAATGAGCAGTCCAATCGACAGGGCATCGCCGCGCCACCCAACAGTCAGGGAATGTGGAAGGCTTTCTGCATAAAGTGAAGCCTGTGAATATTAGGATAAGATTCATTTCGCAGCATTATTAGATTGTTGTATGCATTCACAGTACCATCGAAAAAGAGCGGCCCAAAAAATCCACCAGACCACATATCGACATATATTGCTAGACCGGGGGCATTCATGTGGTATTTGATAGTGTTATGACGGTTTTCTGCATGCCAATAAACACAAATATGCCACTTAATGTAGCTGTTCAGTTTAAAATTGGTTTCGTCGAGCCAAATGACTTGGTGAGCTAACTACGGCTCATCGTCGATACGCTGCAGTCATTTTTCACAAAATTCCACCCTGCGATTATAATTATCCTCGTTCAAAGCATTAATTATCGTGTGTCTAAAAGGTTTTAGACCCAGCATTTTAATAATTTGGATTTGCTGATGCTGATTCAACAGCACAACGGCGAATTGACTTTGTCGGACTATTGTCAAAATGATAGGAAATATTGGCTATAGTAGCATCACCAGATGCCGTCGGTTGTTCCCAGTTCTGTGCAAGTCAGCTAACGAACCTATTAGATCTAACCTTTTATTAAATGAAGCAATAAATTTATATGATGAATGACGGCTGTGAAGACTAATGCTGGCACTATTGTTCGCGTTATAACAAGCCTTTCGAAATTTGGCATTTTCGGACCTATGCTGTTTTGAGAGTCGCGGATTTTTGATTATCCAAGTTTCTTAATGACATCGCTATTGATCGGATTGTTAATGCTATTCACAATGCGACTGAATAGCCATACATGCACGAGGTCTGATGTTATGGGGACGATTGTTGGTGCTTAGGGAAGATCAGCCGGACGGCGTGGGTCGGGTGTGTTAGCTTGCGCGGATAAATTTTTGAAAAATTTTTGTGATTCAAAATTTTTGCCAATTTTCCACAGGTTTTTGCTAAAATTTTTCGCGCGTTGTCGGCGCGGGAGTGGGGGGGTGTGTGGAACCCACGGGTATTTAGTGCCACCTGTCAAGGGGCTTCGGCCGTTCGCGTCGATGGGGGTCCTTCGCCTCAGGGCGATAATCCCCCTATGAGCATTATGTATATTGAATAGCCAAACGTGCGCTACGCAACGAACTAAGTTAATCCGTCAATAATTTTTATTGAATTAAGTCGCACAAGACTGAGGTCAGAGTCTTATAAGATTTATGTACTTTGTGTTAATATCTTATGTAACAGTAAATATTTTATAATCTGCCGCGGTATATTTTGAAGAATATGGCGAAGGTTGAACCAAAACTTTAAGATTATATCCTGAGTATTCAGGATTAAATATATTTTAAAAATTATACCCGTTATGTTGCGATGTTCCTAAAAATTTCTAAATGTAAATAACCAACTTTAGGTGCCACAAGCTTCCACTTTATGTTCGAAATTACATGTGTAGGGTGGGTCGGTTGGACTTAACTTGCAAGATGTCAATCGCGCTTCTCTAGTTTACAGTTGGGTTCTATCGATACCCCATCATCCAATCGAGATTTCCAACGTACCAAAAATATTCGGAATTTCCACTATTTTCTGAACAAAGTAGCGTTATCTGTAACATAGAATTGTACTCACTATAAATTTAATACCGTTTACTAAAATAGGCTAAGTATAAGTTACACTTCAAAGTTGATGTAGAAACCACATTATCAGATGAACTATATATGTTTAAGCCTCAAATTCTTAATAAATGGTAGTCTGGCAAACAGTTCTGGAAGATTAAATAAAATGAAATTTTAGGTATAGGTCATATATTTGGATTATCCAGTGTATTCCACAATTTTACCCAGATATCCGGAATTGATAACCCACATACTTTCCTGTCACTAGTCACTACCAATGTTGTAGGATTGGCTAAATTAGGTTTCAGAGTGGTCTCAAGAGACTTAAAGTACAAGTGAATTGGTAATAACTCCATAACTAATCAAAATACTTGGGTCCTCTAGTATTCATTTTGTATATCGTGAAAAGCTTTATGTAGCTGAATGACGTGTTGTTGCGGTTACTGGGGTGCGGTGATTCCCTCTCACATTGGGGTCTCCCCATTGAACTGGTGGACATAAAACAGTGTGATCATTAGAAAATGTCAAAAAAGTTAAATTTAGCCACTGGTTTCAATTGTGCTTACTTATAAAAGGGTAAATTTTAGCGATTATTAGTCCCGCGGGAAGAAATTCAAAATTTGTAGTCAAAATAAAATTTGATTATTTTTTAGCATATCAGGCAAAAATTTGGTCATTTTGAGAGGCACAGCGAGTACATGAGGGCATGAACTGGAAGAACACGGAGAAGTCGAAATACCTGGAGAGATCCCCGTCCTCCATAGGAGAAACCATTTGTTAAACTAAAAGTGCCCGTTCGTTATGGTATTTTCCTCAAACCCCTCAGCTGGCTTCTAGATCCTCCTGGTGGTTCTCCGACATCTGCTTGATACCCAAAATACGTCAGATTTTCATTTTCTACTAAATAAATTAGGTACATTATAAAGGGAAATCGTGTCAATTTAAATTAAATACTGTTCAATAAAATAGGTTTTTATGGAGAAACCACGAATACGTGACAAAAGCGTATGTGAGTGAAACGAATGGAAACCACAATTTAACGTCTAGTTTCTTGGCAGGAATTCGGTTAACATTCGTCTTTTTGCTATATTTTTCAGTACGATCTACCGGCCTAGTGATAAATTTTGGGTGGGATTTTTTGGTATTTATAGGTTCTTTCGGTTGGCCGCTCGGGATTTTTTATTTTTTCGATATCTTTACAACTATGCGTGTACACTCAGTTTGAAGATTTTGTGATTTTTGTTTTTGATTTTCATAAAAACTACGTGCTGGATACAGGGCAGTCACCATACCCACTCGCTGGATTTTTTGTACGAAAAATTTTACAAAAATTGGCGATATGACGCCAAAGAATAGTTCTGCAGCGCCGCCACCAAATTGAGCTAAAATCCTGATATTTTGCACATGATGTATAACGTATAGGGGTGTTGGTTGGATTTTTTTACGTTTCGGGATATACCTCGATACTGTGACAAAATATAAAGAAAGGTTTTCGGCGTTGTTTGTGTATAATTCGGGGTTAAATTAGTACCGTTCGGTGGCTGCATCTATGAAATTGTTTTAAGCAGCGCTAATATAAAAGGATTTTTTATGTGAGTTTTAGTCCAAAAATTTATTTTAGCTTTAGCCCGGAGTTTTTTTATTTTAGCCTTAGTCTGGGTTTTTAGTCTAAAAACCAGATTTTTGCGCGGTTTTGAGGCCATATCGTGGTTTTGGGTGTAAAATTCAAAATATCAACATTACACGGAGGAGCTTTATTTGCGTTATACTTTTTTAACTTGATGTGTTGATCCTGCAATTTCGTGCAGCATAAGTATTTTGAAGCTTGAAAAATTTATAATAATCTTCGATCAAATGGCGTAACACTTGCCCACATTTTGGCCTCAGCTCGTGTTTGAAGTACCCAAATTTACTGAGACGCTATAATCCTACAAACCTTGCAGTTCCGTGTTTTGTTTTCCATCCCGGGTAATACTCGCTTCTAGTTTCGTTGCTGCGATATTTAGATATAATCACGATGGACGTATACGTATAAATTTATTTATGCTTATACAAATAAATGCTTGGTCATGTTGTCTTTAGAGATATTTTTTTCTTGTAGTTTAAAATTACCATTTTTTATATTACTTTCCGTGCTGAAAATTTGCTATATTCGGACATAAGAAAAAGCTTATCTATGTATCTGAAGTTGTTTTACGTTGCTGCTTTTTGTATTAATGTGCCAGGCTATATAGGAAAATTCACAAGAAATATTTCATAACTAACGGTTTAGATTGCTAATATAATATATATGATCGCTTTCTGTCGTTATATGCATCTTGATTTTGTAATCTGTACATATCTTTGACTAACTAAATATATTGAACAATTTGTTGACAGTTTAAACTATATACTAAATTTCTGTTTTAGCATGCGGCGGTGATTTGCAACTCATGTCAACGCTTCGCGCTGATCGCGAAGTTAACGAAATGTTAAAAGGGTTCGACGAAGAAACAGAAGCTCAAAGTTAAGTTATTTCCACATTTTGGTCATCGTGAAATCTTTAGATTCCTATAGAATTGGCAGTGTTGTGCTGTAATAGTGTAGTCTATATTATTGTATTTTTTCAGGTACAGTTACGGGCATACTTGGCTATTCGCGTGTATTCACGAAAATTACTAGCAGTGCACGTAACTTTTTCCACAGAATACATGGTGTTTGAACGAAGTACTGGAAATTTCATTTTTTACTCACATTGTTTGGGATTCTTTACTGTGTACAACTTTTAGGTTTCTTATTGCAATATAAGATGCTACTAGCAAGTCTTTCCCATTTTTTATTTTTGTGTGTTCTGAATCAATATCAAACATGGGGGTTTTCTGAAGTGGGGTGATGGCAAACATGGGGAAATTTCGGCGAGTCAGGGGAACCTGCATTCCTCCATAACGGAGAACACAGTCTGCATCCTTTGAAAAAGTGCCGGAACTTAAGACGAAACCGAATCAAGCGTGAGTTGATGAAATATGAATGTGATTATTAGATTGCATTGCAATTATATATAGTTTGTTATTTTCATGGAAAATCTGAATTATTTTCCTGAATTCATTGAAATTTGAGACTTATGGAGCCGCGGGTATTCTGCGAATAGAGAAGCCAGAATATTTACCGTAAAAATTACCAATAAATAACACTATTTTAACCTAAAACATTATCGATAAAGCGCTTTGCTTAACTAGTCATTGAGAATGATTTGATTTCTTGAGTGAAACTCCGACCACACAACTGCTCATTTTAAAGAGATACCTTTGTGCACCGCCTGCTGCCATTTTCAGTGTGATTCCCATGAAAATAAGTAAAGCTGTTAAAATATGTTGTATAGACAATTGCATTATATATATAGTTCTGCACTCGCAATGGGTCATTCACGGTGGCCGATGCAAACATGATTGCAAACCACTCAAAAACTTCACTATTTCTACTAAATTTTTAGACTTGATTTGAGAAAATGAATTTTGGGAACGATAGACGTAAATAAAATTTTTTTGTTAATCAGTAAAGGTACTTTAAATACAACTAATCCTAAATAATAAAAGTTTTGATGCGATTATTATGTTCGTTGCTACATCAGTGTGTTTAACATCACTAATACAAATTATTTTCTAATATACGTTTTGGTTTCTGGGTTTCCGGAATAGGGGAACTGACTTGTCGACAATTGGCTAAATGCGACCTTCCCTTAAAACGATGAGCCATTTCATATTGCTGACTCTGATATTTTTTGGGCGACAACGAAAAATGCAGCGTTAACACGGAAAGTTTAATAATAGCAATGCATTTTGAGGTTAACTTACGCTGGTGCCCCGTGCTTAAAATACCTTGATTTCAAACTTTCTGCTAATTTAGAAAGTCGACCTTGAAAAAACTAAAAATTTTAAGGAAAATGCTTGTGACCCGGGTACATCCCTCTTTTTATCGGTCGTAACTGGCCCATGGCAACCCCGAATCCACGACATCTAATTTGCGTTTTAGGGATGAAGTTGAAGCAAATGATACTGTAGCGCCGTTAGCTTCACGACCTGTCCAGACATTGCGTGCAGCCGCTGCAATTAATAGAGCAAAGTGAGTGCATCGACTACAATAGTTTATTCGTCGTTTTGTTAATGTACAAGTTAATTCAGTGTTTGCCAAATTATTGTGTTACAATTTCATAATATCCAAGCCTTTCGTACATCAGTTTGTTTTTCCTATATTTTCCAAATCTATTCTTTTGATTGAATACTGATAGATAAGAGTTTAGATGGGGTATAAAAGAAACCTGAGTAGGCCAAAAAGTCCCATTTCTGCACCCCCAGTCCTAGTAAAGTTCTATTCCATAATACACATCGCAAACCCAATTCTAGATAAACTCAATTTATGTCCATCCTCTTGATCCAATCTCTCAGTTCCGAAGAATGTCTTTCGTAAGTCCTTTAAGGATAAGCAGTTCATTGTCAAATGTTAAGCAGTCTCCGGCTCAGCTCCGCAGAATGTGCACAAGTTGTACAATTAACCTATTCTATATAAGAGGTAGTTAAAAGTCCCATGTCCTGTCAAAAATTGTATGGCTATTCTCATACGGTCGTTATTCAATTTCCAAAGCAATTTTGATCTAAATTTAATGGGTTTATCAAAGAAAACCAATCAGTATTATTGGTCTTCAATCAGTATTATTAGTCCATCTTCTGCTATGTTCTGTAAAAGACCTTTCCTCCAGCCACGTTTTAATTACAGTCACGCTAATAGGAACATGAGGTCCCTGTCCTAGATTCTTTATATTAGACCCGTACCTGGCTAATTTGTCCGCTATTTCATTACCTACGACTCCGCAATGCCCTTTTACCCAGCCCAGAGTGACCACATTGTATCGACCTAGTCTGTTAAGCCACTTCACACACCCAAGGGTGCGTAGTGATTTAACCTGCCTTTTCCCG
Source organism: Trileptium ribeirensis (assembly GCA_030248225.1). Lineage (NCBI taxonomy): Eukaryota > Metazoa > Nematoda > Enoplea > Enoplida > Thoracostomopsidae > Trileptium > Trileptium ribeirensis. The sequence goes on from JASANE010029575.1 coordinate 8,251, forward strand.
AGAGCCAGCACCGCAGCTCTACTATCACTAAAATACCTATCTTTTTATTCTTAAGTCTAAAACCATCTGTTATCATGGCACATCTTTCGATGGCCAGTATCTCTGCCTGAAAGACAGTAGTCAGGCTATCTAGAGGGAATGATTCCCTTACTTTACCCGGCATATATATACCTGCACCCCATCGCCTGAGACCTTTCTGAATGACAGAACCATCCGTATAACATAGCAAGTCAAAGTCATCTTGTCTAATATCAACCCAATCCTGATTGCTGAGCCTCCTGATTTAAGGAAGACTGGATAAATACCATCAACTCCGATTCTGTTTATGTCTTATAGAGCTAACAATACCACATCGTACGTTCAGTAAGCCTCCAATTTTCTTGATTAGCATATTCAGATGACCCCAATGCATGATTGCCTTGCCAAAGGCCTAGGTTTTTAAGCCTTATGTATTCTTTAACCGAACTTTCTTTGATTAAGATATCAATAGGCGGTATACATAAAATTGTCTCAATGCCGCGAACCGGTGTAGCTTTAAAAGCACCAGTTATCATACGACAAGTCATGGCTTGAACCTTTTCTAACATTTTCCGATAAGTAACCAGTTCAATCCTATGCCACCAACATATTACCCCATAATGGAGTGTTGGGAGAACAACTGTTCTATAAAGGAAGTATATAACTTGAGGACGAAGACCCCAGTTACTTCCAATAAATCTCTTGAGAGCAAAGAGAATTCTAAAGGACTTAAGCCGTGCTTCTTCAATATGAGTCTTCCAAGTTAGACGATGGTCTAACAATAAGCCAAGATATTTAACCTTATCATCTAACGGAATAACTTCGCCTCCAATGCGAATATCCATTAGACCGTCCAACCTTCTTTTCTTTGTAAAAATTACGCCCTTACACTTTTTTGCATTAACAGAAAGGCCTCTAGGACAGCACAACGCATGAAGCTCATCCAGAGACCGCTGGACTCTATTGCAAGTAGTTCTTAGGCATCTTGAAGATGGCAAAAGGACTAGATCATCAGAATACCCTACGCGCAACACCCTGTTACCATTAAGTCTGTTAATAATATCATTTACTACTAAACACCAGAGCATAGGGGAGAGAACTCCTCCTTGCGGAAATCCCCTGTTCGCTCTGACCGCCAGTCTGGCTTGTCCCTTTTCAGCTACAATAACTCTCATACTCAATAATTTATGAATTCAAGTTTTGATGCAATTTGGAATACCAAATTCATCCATGCTTTTTAGAATAAACTCAAATTTTGTGCAGTCAAAAGCTCCAGAAATGTCTAGAAACACCGCAAGAACAAATTTGCCAGAAAACAGTTCCTGTTCAATCCATGCCGTAGTACTCTGAAGGGCAAAGACGGTACTCCTTCCTTCACGATAGGCATGTTGATTATCATGTAATTTGGACTTACTCAAGATGTCATGTATTATATAGTCTGACACCAATCTGTCATGAGTCTTCAAAACAAAAGACGACAAATTAATAGGTCTAAATGCTTTAGGCTCAGTATAGTCATCTTTACCCGGCTTTGGGATAAAGATGATATTGGTCTGTCTCCAAAGAACTGGAATATAGTTAAGTCTAAGGCTGGCCTTGAAAATGTTTTCCAGCACCAAAAGTATTGCTGAGCCTCCTGATTTAAGGAAGACTGGATAAGTACCATCAGGTCCTGGAGACTTAAAATGTCCATGACGTCCTAAAGCCCATTTAATCTTCTCTAAATCAATCACATCGTTGATGTTAGTATCTGTATTGGTATCCTTACCGGTCTCCCTATGTCATGTCGTCCAGTTTCATCCTCAAAGGGAGTGAAACATGGAACATGTACTTCCAGGAGTAGCTTCAAAATATCTTTATCACATTCTGTATAATAGCCATTAGGATACCTAAGCTGGCCCAAATCGTCCGATTTATCCTGCCAAATATCTTATGAAGCCTGTTACACATGGGATTTTTATGCACTGAATCGCAAAAAGATCTCCACGAAGACCGTTTTCTCTCTCTAACAAGCTTTTTAAATTTTGCCTGAAGTGAGTAGTATCTATTCCAAGATCTATCATCTCCATATCTTGTTGCCATCCTATACGTTTTCTTTACCTTTCTCCGAAGTTACGCGCGCCCATGAAGGGACAGCTACTTTCACCGCCAAATTTAGGGCGCTTGTTATCATTCCAACAGTTAAATCTAGGTGTTCACAATTATCAATATTGATATTCTTTAACTCAGCTAAATTTTCTCTCAGTATGTCATAGAATCGCATCCTATCAATACGTCTAACATTAAATTTTTTCTCAACATGATCAGTACCGATATCCATGCTGAATTCTATGAACTTATGGTCTGATCCCGAATAGTCATGTATCACATGCCACTGCTTAATATATCTTTCTAAACAACAGCTAGCTTATGTGACATCAATTACCTCTGACCTATTTGTAATGACGAACGTGGGGAACATCCCTTGTTCACCACACATAAGTCCGTTGTCAATAAAAATTTCGCTAAATCAGTCCCTCTTCTGTTGTCATTTGTATTACCCCAAAGTCTGTTGTGAGCATTATCATCGCATCCAATTACAATCTGTAAATTACCATTGCCTGAAAAATCAACTAGTCTAATCAAGTCATTGCCTGGCAACCTCTCAGTCGCATCATAAGGCATATATAAGGATGCCATCAACCACTCACTAGATATGTCCAAATCAAATGCACGTCCCAATACCCTGACAACCGTACAGTCCTTATTTGTCAAGGGTAGTACAGTGCTAACAGTAAGTCCAGCAGAAGTACAAATACAGGTCCTATTGCATATACAAGATTGATCATAGAATAACCTACCATTGCAGCGTACTGGTGTGGGCTTCCCCCAGTAAGGCAGGGTTCCTGAATCAGCACTACAAACTGCCCTGAAAGCTTATTAATTCTATTTTCTAATTCTAGGTGACATGTTCTTGAGTGCTGACAATCTGAATATAATTTTATTTTGAAAGTTTTTCAGTGACTATCTTGAATAAGTTTTTAATCTACGGGTTGCTGGTGCCAGGTTTTTGGAGTATGCCCGGCCCAAGGGCCGACACCCCCTGAGCCTGTCCCAAAGGTGTATGAAGATCTGGATCGAAGAACTGGATATAACTCATCTCATATCTCAGTCTTCCATCTTTTTGTATAATGAGATCACGGATTTCAGGTAGAACCCTCAAAATATCCGTCCGTGTTCTCTTTGTCTAGTGAAATGAGGGCCCCACTGAGGGACCCTTAAACCAACTCAGTTGCTAATGTCAATCTTTCGTTTGACCTCTTCCGGATCCTCAGGAAGGGGGCTTCGTCCCGAAGTGGGGATGAAGGTAGCGATCTTAACAAGATCAACCTCAGAACTGAGAAGAACCTACTTATGTGGACACTCAGGCATCCTATTCCAATCTTCAATGACATTTTTCAGAAATTGAAGAGTTGCTTCATTGTTACAGGAACCCTGTAAAAACCTCTAGCAAAGCCAGAGTCCTCAAAATCAAGATCTCTGGCATTTGATGCTTCGTCTATCTTTGCTATCAGACGTGCAAATAGTTCATCTATTTCCTCATCTGTCATAAGCTTCATCGGATTGGCCTTATCCACGATCACAGCGTCTGAGGCACTAGCCGCAGCCTTCCTATACGAGCCAACTCTGGATGTTTGTGGCTTAACATACTTCTTTGGCTGTTTTTGTGCCGTTTCAGGCGTACTGCCTTCATGGTGCGCCGTTCTTTTTTGGGCTTGCTTTTTAGCTGCGCCAGACTGGCCATGCCCTTTCTGCGCAGGAGTCCCTTTAGAATTTTTTTTCGACCGTAGTCGTTCCTTTTTTCGAAAAGCCTTTCAGTTTTCTTGGACACATTTTTACTTGTCTTATCGACAACAGTCCAAGTGTTCTAATCGTCAGGACAACCCCCCCCCGCTGACCCGGGTACAGCCGCCGTGTCCGAAACAAGTCTGGACGTAGCCCCCACCCCCCATTCATCCGGTACAGCAGGCTGTCCAGTCGAAGTCACCTTTCTCATCTTTTCACTGATACCCGAGTGGGTATCAGTGACATCTGTTTCACTACCTGTTTCAGGGTCAGTCGCATTGACCGACCCAACAGCCCCACCCACAAGGGGTACCACCATTATTACTGTCGGCGACGCTGCTGATGTTGCTGTTGTTGTGGCCGCCGCCGTAACCATCGTTGTTGTTGCTGCTGCTGCCATTGTTGTAGGTGTAGCCAGACCACCCGGGGGCCCACCTACGAAGCCCCCAGGCTGGGTCCCCGGAGATTGTGAGGCCCCATTGCCGGGTACCGGGGCACGCTTATTTTTGTCTTTCATATACTGTAAAATGGCTGAAATATATATAAATGTAAATTAAATATATAATATATATTATAAATATGTAGATATATGGAATAAATATATGAAAATATAAAATTTATATAAATATATAGGATGTATAAAATAAGTAGGGTTGGGATGGAAGAGCAGCATGTCCCATCCTAAGGGTCCTAAATTAAGCTATGCAGGACCCGACAGTTTATGTCCTGCACAGCTATAATTTTTTAAGGGTTGGTAACCCTCCCCCCTGTTACCTCTAACTAATGTAACCCTGAAGCTATGAAAAGGGGGAGCTGCGAATGCGACTACCAGAGCCTACCTTTAGCCGGGTTGGCTTTTAACCCAGGTTCAACCTCCCCGTTGTTGCAGAACATATACGGTATAGCCTGAACCACTCGTTCCCTCCTCTCAACCTCGCAGAGGTAGTAGGTTGGATTTTGTGTGAGGATTGATTGAATACTATGTGTAGAGAGCCTAACGAGGGAAGCAAAGAATTGTGGCTGTCCAGTGTGGTAAATTTCGACGGTGTCTATCATAAAACATTCTAAATTCTAGTTTGTGACCTTTAGTTAAATACAAAACCCCATTTAGTCATTTCCTCCGAGGGGAAACGGGCCGAAGGGTTCGGGTCATGTCGAAGAGGGACGCGATAAACATGTTATGGACTGTATCTCAACAATTTGTGTAGTTATCTGAGCGAGCCAAATTGGGTCATTTTGTGGAGGTAACAATAATAGCTCTTTAAGGATGCAAGACGCGAGCAAAATTTATTTGTAAATGTGTCTTTGAGTTCCAAAATTATTCATCTATATCGGTAAAATTGTGTTTATTTTGTAGAGCAATTCACCATCTATGTAGCTGCATTTAATGCGCTGCTATAATTGACATTTGCGCTGCAGAATTGGTCAAAATGGGGTTTTTAAATGTACCCACAAAACCAAAATGCACGAAAATAGCCGTATTGCCATAACCACTCGACTACATGGGCTATATTGAGATCTTTTTTTCAGAGCGAAGCGAATTAGTCTCTATGTAGCTGTTTATCGTCTGTTCAACATTGTTGGCTCATAATGGTTTTGTAAATATGGTTTGATTGTAGTCCAACATACACGAAAACTGTAATATCTCTGGAACCTCTCTAACGACGTGGGACATCAGACGTATTTTGAACTGGAATTCAGCGTCTTCTGTGTCGTTGTGCTTAGCTACCCCGCTGCAGGGTTGTGTCAAAATGGATTGTAATGGCCTGCGAGACCGTTAATACGCAATAAGTGGGTATAAATTAATATTCAACACTCAGAATTCACCTTGGCGATGAGACAACTACCAGTTATAATTTATTAGTTTAGTGTTCTAAAATGTAGAAAGAATGTTATATTAATTGAATCACTAATTTGTTGGGGTTCCATGTTCATTCTCGGGGAAATTTGAAAGTGAGGGTGGGATAAATTTTGCTTGAAATGGTAAATAGTTTCATGTAATTTTACTGTCAGGGGCTACTATTTTGAGGCTACTAATTGACATTTAGCCTTATAAATAGTGGAAATTAGTGTTAAAAACATTTTGCATATAAAAACGTAAATTTTGGGACATTAAAAATAATTTGATTTATATTATCAGTGTCAGTTCGGTTACAACGACAAGTCAGACTAGGAATATAATGAGATATTGCATGATTAGTAGAGGCGAGAACGGGGAAACTTTGGACATGGAGGAAATTTTCACGGACATGTAGGGATTTGGAAAGGGGGGTGTGGGCGCACCTCCCACTGTGAACACACCAGAGTGCTGTAGTTGTACAACATACTCGTTTTCAAACCGACTGGCAGAAAATGAGTTCTTACCAAAGAGTATATACTTACAAAGACATAATATAACATGATACCGTTGATGCTTTTTTTACTTGGAGACTTTTTCCACTTGGGATTATTAACTATTGCTTTTTCAAACCGCTTTCATACCCACTTAAAATGAAAGTCGTATAACAGTTTCTTTTCGTTTTTTGAAACAACCACTGACGGCAAAAATTAATGTCGAATTGCTGCATTATAAAACACAAACAAAGAAACAACATAAACTATGTTTATGGCTGATGTTTTTTGTTTTATAATCGATTATTAAAGCTACAAAACATGGAAAAACGTAAGGAGTCGTTTTTTCTATTAACGACGGCATTTATGGTTGAGAAGCACAAATTGGTGTCGGAGGACATTCCCGTTACAATCAGAATTAATGCGCGAGTCCAATTTAGGTGCGTACACCTGTGTTCTTTTGTCAAATCGGGTCACGGTCGTAAAAGGATGAACACGAACAAATCACGATTTTCCGTATGTACGCATACACCATTTGCGATGCTGAAATGCGCAGACGCTGTTTGAGATCGCTATTTTGCGACTAAACATCGCATTTTACTGACCGTGTACAAGTGAAAACGCGATTATCAATCCGTTTCAACATTGTTGTTTGGTTCAGAATATTATCTGATGAGCGCACACAAACGTGCGAAATGAAGAAATGTGTACGAACGCAAACACAATTTATACATCGCAGAGTCCATGTTCACAAAAATGCGAATACCAATGGCAGATATGTGGACGAGAATTTCTGCAGGAATCAATTCGTGATTTAGACAAAAGAACAATTTTGGTGTATTCCTAAAGTGGACTCACGCATAAGTGCTCAAAAGTCCAACGAAATTTTGGTCGATATCGAACGTTTTCGCTTGAACGAAGATAGATCGTTTGCGATTGATTTAGCGAATTTCGGTTGCGTTAAAGTATAAATATTAATAAAACTCTTAGTTTGCGTTTAAATAAATTTTGATTATGTTAATATAAAAAAATAATTAAAAAATGTAAGTTTAATTTAACGAATTCTGTTTAAACGAAGATCGATGGATTGTGATATTGTTCGATTTTCTGTGCACGTAAGTCTGATGGCAATTTTAGGTTGCCAATAAGTCAGCAGTAACCCACATAAACTTTTCGTGTGTGTGAACAATGAAATGGGAGGGACATAATGGATGCCTTTCGTTTGTCTTATATTTTCGATGCTGGTTTTGATAGCGGAGGTGATACTGAACAACATCTGCTTGACACACTTTAGTCGTTTCATATGTCTATGTGTGTTTATATTAATGTTTGTCTATGTAAAACTTTCATTTCGAAATGTTTACCTAATTATTTTGCCTAAGTATTGTAGTAAATATATACTATGTCTTTAGTATTTTAGTCTCGGTGTAACATAGTGACGCAGGTAGCTAAATTATTGTTTGGGTGGAATTCATGGTTCATTATATGCATTTAGAGCCATAAACGGAATCAAAAGTGGGGCTTCTTCAAGAGGATGTACGCCGAAATTTGATAGGTCGTAAGTATTGCTTTGCTGGAATTCAATTTTATACCTTTTGGGTTAGTAACATTAATTTCACATGGTTACGATGCTATTATATTGTAAAAAGTGATACCCGCTTGGAGTTAGCTGCTTTCACGCGACGACTGTAAATTATGTTGGGCTATCCAAATTAGGATTTGGGGGCGTGACATTCAAATTCCCCTTGGCAAAAATTTGTTCCCGCAGTCAAAATTTTGGACTCTCCCTGGTTCATCGCATAATGGCAAATTTACTCGCTTCTCACCTGTAGAAACACCCCACTGGACGAAAAAATTCATGAATTTTGTCAAAATGTGGTTGAAAATAGCTTTTGCCCTCCATCGTAAGCGTTATAATAGCGTTTCTAAAGTGATTTTTAAGCTTACCCAAAAAATACTGAATTTGACAAAATTTCGAAACTTCTCGGTTATACCGGGGTGCTACCATTTCATGCCCATGTTAACAAGTTCGGAACCATGGGGTGGTTCATGCCCACTGGTACAATTTTCAAGGAATGGAGGGCAGAGTTATGCACTTTCAAAGTTTTTATACTTTTTGTGCAAGCTCAGTTGCCGACGCTATTGTCTGTTGTTACAAAGTTAGGCAACCGTCTTGTTTAACGAGTCAGAAAACTCCCAGGTTTGTGTCGGTGGGACTGCTAATTGGACTCGTGAACACCCGACCTCGATATAGTCCCCTATAGAGCCACTCCATAAAATTGTAGGTCGAAACCTGAAAAACGGTGGTCCTATTGTTCATAAATAACTTATTCATAAAAATTCTTAAAGTGGCTAAACATTATGGCCTCAACTAGCGGGACTAACACCAATTTAATGTGGCATGAAATAGTTCCGGTCATTATCGTCGTCGCGTTGAATCTTTCTGCTTAGATCAGTAATGTTGGTTGACGTTACTTTTACTACAAAACGTCAAGCCAAATTGTGTAGTCCATGCATTCCTGGTTTACATCGGAATATTAACGTTTGGCGGTTGTTTGGTAATAAAACACCTATCTATTTTGTAAAAACATTACCCGAATTGGGAAATTTTTTATGTAGGTTGTTACAGTCTTGGACTAAAATAAGTGTATAATTACAGAACATGAAAGGAAAATGTACGCAACCGCCAACTAACTTTAGGGCTTTTCGTCTATAAGCAAAATTAAGAACACTTGGAAACAACCGTAGTCGTACTATTGTGAACGCACATGATCGCGTTTGTTTATCCAAAGGTAACGAAAACGAACGTTGTATATCGTTCGTGTATAAAAGAATTTAGCTGTTTCAGTTTGGACTCGCTTGTTTTTGTCTATGATTCTACTTTGTAATAGGGATATTTAAGTAATTTAATCACACAATTTATGGCTGTGCCGGTTTGTTTCTTCACAATACTGACTGTTTTACAAATTACATGTAAAGACGTGTCACAAAAAAGCCGTAATACCGTTTAAAAAAATTTGCTGATCTGCTTTTAGATTGTTTTATAGGAAGTAAAGTAAGATTTAGCTAATTGAAACGACTTTCAAATACAGACAGTATGTATCATGTATGTATATTAATTTTGCTCATTTATTGTAATTATTGAAACATCAAAATCTGAAATTCTGGGTGTTGTCGTAGTTGTCGTTAAATTCTGAGTGACTGAGTGAAACGAGCGAAGCGAAGAATTCTTACTAGCCGTGACAGTGGTGACTAGGGTGACACACATAACTCAACTTTGGCTGGACCGATTGATTCGCCCGATAGTTCATTTAAAAGCTTTAAATCTCTATTTGTACCCTTTACTTAGGCCCGAAACCCGATTCCACCATCTTCCAGCCGAAAAAGTGAGCCAAATCGGTTCGGGTGCGGTCCCGACTGGGATCTAAAAATCATTGTAGTGAGACAACCAGTGTAGATATCAGAGTCAAATTTGGGCTCATTTTGTATAGCAAGTAGTTCTCTATAAGTGTATATAATATTTTCATATACGGTTTTCTTAGATGTGGGATTTGGATCAAAACTGGTTCCAAAATTGGCTTATGACACCCAAGATTCACTAAAACGACAATATCTCTACAACCACACTAGATATATGAGTGTTTTTGGTCTCATTTTGTACACGAATTTATTCTCTATGTAGCCGCCAATACTGTGCAGGGTTGGGTCTAAAGGTGATTTCAACGGACTCATGGGACCCTAAACACAGGAAAACAGTATTATCTCCTCAACCGCTTGAGTTGTTTAGGTGTTTTTCGTCTTATTTTGTAGAGCAATTTATCGTCTATGCAAGTTTAAAAGGGTTTGCTGTTATTACCAATGTTTACTTCGAAGGGTTAGATAAAAAATTTTCCAATGGGCTCCCGGGACCTAAAATACACGAAAATGGTAATTTCTCTGCAGCGGCTCATCATTTTGAAGGGTAGTCCATCCTCTATGTAGCTGAAAATGGTGTGCTGCCAATGTCTTTGTTTACTTTGCATGGTTGGGTCAGAAACGGTTTTTTAATGAGCGCATGGGACACAAGAAACACGAAAATATGAATATCTTGGCACACGCTCGAACAATATATAAAGAAACGGGGAAAAATAAAATATTTTTCTAATCAAGCTCTGCGACGGTGACATGCTGGCCACAGCACTAACTATCATGGCGCATACAATAGCCGCCAAGCCTTATAAGCCTGTCAATAAAATATATGCGTCTGCTGTTTGCAAGTAGGTTCCCAGTTAGTAAAAAGCAACATTTTATTTTTCCCTCACAAGGGGGAACAAAAATATGTCATTGGGGAACAAAAAAACCTTGCTGTTAGTTATCTGTTAAGCAGAATATAATGCAAGAGCTCCCCTACTGTACCATCTGATGCATCCATACACTGTTAAGAATTAGAAAGTTATGGTGGAAGCTTGTTCGCCTCTAACTCCGAAACATTAACCTTTTTAGCATCCGTAAATGAAACAAGGTTCATCGCAGTTGTAAATTTGAGCGGGTTTATTAGTTAGGCCGTACTTTTCCATTGTTCTTTGCAACAATGCGTAGTATTGCAAGATTATGAATGGATCACGTCTTGCACGATCCCGTGCAAGACCCAGAGAAACTGGACAACGCAATGGTAGATTTCCGCGACGAATAAAACCATCGACCCAGTCTGGTGCGGGCAGATGATCTTTATGGGCGAATGTGGGAACAGCCCGGGTGTACGGGTCACATTTTATCCACTATTGAATAATGTCAGAGATCTTTTTCTCGATGGGAATTATCCCATTTCAGCAATAAGCGCAACGAGCTCTGCTTTATTTTTCAGTAATGGCTTACGACAGGAGGTTTCCGGAGATTCACCTTTTTTGTGGAAAGCTCGGTGCTTGTACAGCGTGGTGGTAGAAACGTTATATTTCTTAGCCAGTAGTGTAATTTTGCCACCACTAGCTAGTTCAGCCAAAGCAGTATCCAAGTTCCTCTGTCGATACCTCGAACCGGTCTTATTTCGGGTTCTTGGCATTCTGTTAAGTTGAAATTATTAATATATGTAGTGTATAGCACAATTTAAAATTCACGTATCTAGTACTCTGAAATAAAGAATGGTGAATGCGATAGTATATATATATTCATGTGTAAAATATTATTGGTTGAAAAGAAAAAATGTACCCAAAAAATATTTTTCTTTCCCGTAAAATGGGAATTTTGTAGGGAGAAGAAGAAATGTTACTGTAGGGTAATGGGCATGAATGAGCTGCTGAAAATTTTTGAATGAGCGTACACTTATAGTTATTAGAAGTTTATTTGTGCAAAAATTGAACAGTGCGCAGTGCAGATACCGCGCGAGCAGCGGTCATTTCTGGCTTGTTTTGTGAGTGTGTAGTTCTCGTTTTGTAGAGCAAGTCAGTCGCTGTGTGGCTCTATGCTATGCTGTGTTACTATCGTCTTTTATGTTGCATGGTTAGGTCAAAATGGGTTTTGAGTAGGCTTACCAGTCCCAAATTACACGGGAGCGACAATATCTCCGTAATATGTTTATGTGTATTTTGAGTTTATGGACCCGTTCTGAAGCTCATTTTATCTAATATCACAACATAGAAGGTAGTAGTTACAACGTATCTGCGTAAAGCTTTTTGCACTATATAAAATGAGTCCAAGATCATGCATAATTTTGATGGGTTATGCTGGCTAGTCGACAGTGGGGGGCGGGATCTCGCACTTTTCAAATTGCCCATATTCGTTCCCCCGCCACTCGGCCTTAACCCCCGTGTTGAACTAAATCCAATTTTTTTATGTTTTTTGTTTGCAAATTGTTTTTTAACATTGATTACGACTATTTATAATGCTAAAACATCGTTTTTAGCTTGAAAATACAGTCACGGTAGTGAAACTACATGAAAATATGGGAACACTTTGGGTTTTTACGCAAAATTTATTCCCCACCGTTTCTCCCGAGATTGAACATGGGGTCCCATCCCCCACTTTTCGGAGGAATGTGGTCAGGCTAGTTATGTAGCAGGGAGTAACCGGAATTCCGGTTCCGGCGAAAATCGTGTTCCGGTTGCGGTTCCGGCAAAGGGCAAAAACCATACCGGAACCGGAATTCCGGTTTAAAAATTTTGTTTGAAATTTTCCACGTTTTTTTGCTTCATCCTGTAATCCAAACATATGTAATATATTATACAATGATCAAGCTCCAATACAACCAAGCAAAAGAAAAGATTAACTAACCAATTTTCCGTGTGAAACGTAAGTAGGGCACATAATTTAAACAGGAATTTTTTATAATAACCTGCAGGAGTTTGTTAAATCAAAGCCAGATCGATGCTTGTGGCAGCTATTTTACACATCCAGAAGTCTGTGGGATACGTTTGAATTAAACCGGTCCAACTGGGTAACAGAGTATGGCTTACGCAGAAGTACTTAGGGTATGCTTGGCTAACATAAATTGCGTCAAGCACCCGCCTGTGCGCTTGTAAACTTGGTAAATCAGTCTAAATTGAAGTAAACTAACATTATCTGCAACGCAGCTAGAAACTGCTTTCTTGGCAATGAACTGTATTTATGGAAACTGTGCGAGCAGCATTACAGTGTGTCTCATTTATAGCATTCTGATTAGAAAGTTACCTATCATCATTATGATCTAACTGACGGGCACTGTTTGTCCAACGCTAGCCTAAACAGTGTCTCTGACCACTGATCAGAAAATTACCTTCTATTTATTATTTTCTCTTAGAATCATATAAACCAATAATTTTAAGTTTCCTACAGAAGAACATGCAACAAACGTATGTGTAGTAAAGGGAGGCGACTGGAGACAGAGCGAAAGTGTGTATTCTACGCTCCAAGCTTTGTAAGCACATTCGATTTGACGCAGTATACGCAATGGTGTATAGTGGAAGGCATTTTTTGCTCTGAATGTCCAAAAACCGACATATTTGATCGATAAATAAACATTATTAGCTTCCTCAGTCTCTTTAAAGTTTCAGAAAGGCAATAATACCATCGCAATACATTAAGTTTAATGTAAAAGTTATTTTTAATGCATTTTAAATCCACTATACCTTCATTTCTTCCATCATCTGTTTTACTATATATAAATTTCGAAGACCAGGTTCCGGATCTGGTTTAAATGGACGGTTCTGGTTGCTGGTTCCGGTTCCGGTTATTCCCTGTTATGTAGATGCGTTTTTGTGTATTTCCAGTCTCGTGGGTCCTTTTAAAAATCACTTTGAGTCCTCATCTTCGATCCAAGGGTGACCTTGCGTATAAATACAGTTTTGTAGAGCATTAATTTATTGCTTTACAAAATGAGCCGTATTGACTGGTGTATCTGCTCTGGTCGTTAAGGTATACTCAAAAAAGTTTTTTTTGTCGTACGCTTTTTTGACCCGACCTTTCTACCCAATTTTTCCGGATGAGGGCGCAGATATAAATTTCAAGCTTTTGTTTGAGCTGTGGCGCGAGAAATTTGTCTGTGTGTACCTAAAATTATGTTTACAATATTTTAGTCGTTCTGATCTTAGTTCAGTAGCACACTTGATAATGAAGGCTTACAGTTGTAGCTTCCAGATGACCGCTACTCACTACATTTTCTCTGCTCGAAAATTATAACATTGCTCGCTGGATGTAACACTTGCCGCTGGATGCTCGCCGGTGTATATTTCTGTCGCGTGCTGCATTTTGAAGAGGAATATTATTTTATTATTTCAGTGCGCCGATAACTCCTGCTACAGCGGGTGCACGTCGTCCTGCGGCGAACGAAGAAGTATGTGTATCGGTAGCATTCATGTCCACGCGTGGCAGTCCGCTTATTATTGATGATCACGATAAAACGGTCCAGACTGTACTTCGTAATTGTAGACAAGCTAATCTAAAGTCGGTTGCACACACGCCTCTGGTAAAGCAAACTGTAGTTGAAAAGTGAAAAGCAATACTGTAATTGAAAAAAGTCAATTTATTTGGTGACAATAAATAATGTGTCGGTTAATATATTTTAAACTCAGTGAGCGTAGACAGCGTAGCTTTCTCAAATAACATGTAAGTATCAGAGGTGGAATCGTGTCACTTGGGTCACCACTTTCGACCGGTGGTTGGACAATGTGTTCGAACAAATTTTTAGCTATTTTCAAATTGAAGAAATTCATTTCTCTTCTTCTTGTTAAGTTTATATGTGAATTTTTCAGTGTTCTCGAACGAATTTATTGCAATTGTGATGTCACAGTCAAATCTTATAGCTAAGCTATAGAAGTTCGCGAACAAAACCCGCTTACTCCAAATTCGACAAATGTTCGTTCTGAAAAATTCGCGAACATAGAATGGCTAGATTTCAGTCCCCGAGCAATGTGTTCCCGAACAGTTTTGCATTGAATTTTAATTGACCAAAAAGTGTTCCGTAACATTAAATAGAATGGTTGGTGGGGTCATCCTAAGTTTTCTTGGGCATTACGCGTCATTCCGACAGAGGTTCTTTTTTTGGGTCTTTTCGGTTATCCCCCCCAGCCGGAATTTCGTCAATTTTGAAGTTACAGATAAAATTTTGGTACCAATCGATTCAGCTCGACGAGCTGGTTCAGAAAATACCCATTTTACCCACATCCATGACAAAAATTTTTTTTCGATTTTTTGAGGTCCCAATGGTCCCCCCTTGGGAACCCAAAAATTTTTTTCTTCGGAATATGGCCATGTTGGGTATCATTCGACTCGGCTTGATGAGACAAGTCGATTAGTGTGTAATTTTTTGAAATCTACCCCACCGTTAGAAAGTTATGATGGCCCAAGTAACCCTGAGGCGCAGAATAAATTGCAGGCCATGCCGTTCTGGGTATACTAAGCCTAAGCATTAGTCTTAGCCTAAGCTAAGGCCCTTATATGAGACATACACTAAGCCTAAGACTAAGTAGGGGGGCTACCGCCCCCCGAACCCCCCGCTCTAAGCTGTTCTTTTTTCTAACGTTATAACGTACGGCCCCTAAAGATTACTTGGGCCCTCATAACTTTCTAACGGTGGGGTAGATTTCAAAAAATTACACACTAATCGACTTGTCTCATCAAGCCGAGTCGAATGATACCCAACATGGCCATATTCCGAAGAAAAAAACTTTTGGGTTCCCAAGGGGGGACCGTTGGGACCTCAAAAAATCGAAAAAAAATTTGTCATGGATGTGGGTAAAATGGGTATTTTCTGAACCAGCTCGTCGAGCTGAATCGATTGGTACCAAAATTTTATCTGTAACCTCAAAATTGACGAAATTCCGGCTGGGGGGGATAACCGAAAAGACCCTTTTTTTGTTCGTCAGTTTGGGCACATAGCTCTTCAACAGATTGATGAGTTTTTGCGACTTGTATTCTACGCCTAATGAAATGTAGTTGTGCACCTAGCTTTGTACTTGTGCTGGTCGCATTATTTTGTTACCTAAATTTTCATAAAACCGACACGAATTGTAGACCTTTTGATACTGATCATTTGTGTTAGGCAATACTTTAGGCTATAATTTGCCGGCGGATTCAGATAAAAAACGGGATACCACCAGAATGTTCGCTTTTTGTAGTGTATTTTTTGTTAGAGTTGCTATTTTTGAGCTATAAGCCAATGTTTATAAATATTTTTATGATAGATATTTTCAAAATTTTGGATATTGGTATTTGCTTGGTGGGTGGCCAATATTTAGCCTGTTAAAAACGTTTGTTTCATTTCTATAGCTGTATATTGGATGCTGTTAATCCAGCGAGACGTTGCAGCAGCAAAATTTGCTAAATTTTTACTACAAGACATAGTCAGATTTTGCCCCTTTTTTCGATGTATAAGTATGTAGTTCATTAGAGTGTGTCTATAAGTTCTCAGGTTGCTAAATACGATAAAAACAATAATTGTTTTTGCGTGGTATGCATCAAATAAGGGAAGTGTTCGTGCCCTACAGCCTAAAAGTCCTTCTTCAAAATTTTATATTTCCTTAAATTGCGACAAGTTTTATTCGCTTTTGCATGTAAGAAATTTCAAAAGTTTTCGTCTTTTTTGAACATTGGAGAAACAAAAAGGGCTCTCACCATTTTAATATGTCACTAAAATGGCTGTAGCATTGCCACTAAAGTACTTTCGGTACTTCAGTTTCGGTTTCGATTATTGCTATCGTGCAGCTTTAATGGCAATCGGAGCCGAATTTGGAACGTTGACATGGTAACTTAGCTCAATATAGACGCACTCTCTTTGCTTCAGACCGCTTTGTGAGTTACTAATAAATTACGAACATAAACGTAAACAAAATTTGTTGTAGTTTATGATTCAGCAAAAACTTTGAACATGTATATGCCGTAATTAAGTGACCATTTGCTGCTATCGTCACCATTTGATTACTCGAGGATTGTAATGAAGCAGAGATTAATATATAGTTGAAGTCCCCGCTCAATGAATCTAGGTTATGCCAAGGCAATATCTTGGTTCAAGCCAGGGTTGTCATTATGTGCATGAAAGTGGTACTCCCAGGATTAGGCTTATCCTTAACGCACGGTAAGATAACTGGGAAAAGGCCGGCATGTAATGGTGACGATCCGGAATGTGCTGATTTTACATTGTTCGCACATCAGATTACGTTATCAATAAATTGAAATAATGAAAAATTTTGAACTCACTGTCGATTGTCATATCCAGACACGCACAAACACAACATAGTGGACTAAACTAAGTGTGGATTACAAAACCTACACTGCTGGTAGCAACGAATGTAAACTCGACTTAAATATAAGAAAATTTAGAATTGTTCAGTTGAATGAAACTAATTTCGTTTTCTTGAATGAAAGAATGACCTCAGACGAAAGCCGCATGTAACTTTGTACCAATTTTTAACCTCGGCTAAATGATGGGTTGAAATTAAACCGGGTCAAGGCGTGTGACGCGGTCGAAAGTGGTGACCCAAGTGACCCGGTCGAAAGTGGTAACCCAAGTGACCCGGTTCCACCTCTGGTTTATACTGTCTATATTTTAACGTTTCATTGGGCAGATAATACGGTAAATAGTTTTATCGTGTAATCGGGTAATATTATGGTTACTGCTTGTTCGTTGCTAATTTTTTTACAAACGGTGTGGTCGTTGTTGGTAGTGATGGGCCCGGTTCACAGATACTGCCACTGTTTGACAGCTGAAACAACGATGATCACCGTTTTGTTAGACTCATGGTTGAAGAGAGATGGACTCAAAACTGTCCTAAATTCCCTTTTATCCTACATTATCCATTGTATGCCATACTCTGGCTTCTCCACAATACCGAAGTCATACCTGGGGGTCACTCATTTCGGAACTAAGGGGAACCGAAAGCATCTTAAGGGGGTGTTTCCCAACATTCCATCATCTCGGAGGTCCTCCAGCTGAGCTAGTGCAGCCATGGTGGAACCGATTCCCCGGTGGAGCATAATATATGGACAATGTCAGACGGGTAGCAAAAGAAAGAGGTTATCGGCTGTGTTTTATAATTTTGGCCATGTACCCCCACTTGCCACAAGGGCGCAAAAGATTTTCAGAAAGCACACAAATATTAAGCCAAAATCAGGAAAAGTTATCACGGAACATTGGGGATTCGGGGAATGTTTTCGGTACTCTGACTGCCTGTCCCCCGCCGGAACCGTCCATCAGATACGGTAAATGTCAGAAACAATCAAATTAGTGCCATTTAACGACTGTGTACAAACAGATAGGCAAAGTAGGGGAAACTTTAAGCTATTTATGGCTTCGCAGAGTAACACAAGGGGATTTTTGGCAAAACGAAAATCTGCGCACATTTTTTAGCTCAACAATGAAAAAAATTGCTAATTTTTAGCCCTGTTCAAAAGTACCATGGAGTGTGAACTGTGAGAAGCTATTTTTCGTTCATTGCCAGGTAAGCCAGGAATACAGAATCTATAGAGTTGAGCTGGCAATACGGTTTCATGTCGCTCAGACATTGATTAAGCAGGAACGGTACAAAATTAATCCTTTCTTTGAAGCGGTGAGAATGTAGTCTTTACTGGAAACAACGAAGAAAATTCATATTTGTTTTTAATATGCCTGTCCAACTCATATGACAAATAATGTTCGAGTGGATAGATTAGGACAAAATTTTATTGTTCGATGGCGAGCGTGATAACCATGTGCCAGGGCTGGGCTCCTGTAAAAATGGTTTTTTCCTACTCCCGAAAAAAGGAAAAAACTATTTCATTATTTTGGGGTCGAAAATAGTTGGAAACCCGTTATGCAACAAAATATTACGGCCGTGATCACTACGTACACCCTTTTAAACAGTCTTTACATTTCATGCATATGATTTATATGGTAGAAATGGTATTATATCTTCCAAGCATCGACTAAATTTGTAATCATAGCATAAGCATATCTTGCTTCCTCCACCGTATCAGAAACTCTTGGCCGACGGTACATTAAAATAAAATAGGAGCGGTACTAACGGAATAGAGCCATGATGGTATTTGTATTGAGCATAGTAAAGCAGTAAACAAGACACACGCAGGCCACGTTGACATGCCGACAGGAGAATATGGTTGGGGGTTAGTTACCCATAGAGTCACCCCCCACCTCCCAAAAAAACCAAAAACATAGGGGTTGCACCCCTTGGTAGTTGCCCACTTCCCGCACCTGTCCGTTTACCTGCGGGGATAGAAAGTATGGTACATTGACATTTAACATAGTAATTCCACCGCAGGTTCTGTCTCCACCGGCGCTACCTTTGTATCAATATTTGCAGTTTTAGACATATCTCAGTAATTTAAGGCATTAATAATCAACAACGGTATTCTAGTGCGCATAATATTATATTCCCTGCTATTTTTTGCGGAACAGTAAAGCGTTGAGTTTTTTCCGGTCTGACTTTTCTTCTGGAAAAACCAACCCTGCTATGTGCTTCTGTGGGTCACTAGGAGCTCCGGCAAAACTAATTTTAACAATATAGTATAGCTGTATATATGTAATAACGGGACGCAGCTGCATGGCGCAAATTCCTAACACGATGCCCATACGACACCGGCTATCATTACCTCAAGGGTGGACCAAAATTTTTACTGTTTTAATAATTAGCGAGTTTCCTTGGTCAGACCCAAGAAGCTATGGAGCGTAGCAGGCCGCAAGAGCGCTTCGCGACGTGTGTTCGGACCCCGCCTAATTGGTTGCGCACGTGTCTAGTAAGTGGTATGATTGCTGAGGTCCCCCAGGGTGGCTTACACTGACACCTGCTCACAGGTCATAGTGACTAGCCAACACTCCCTATCTCAATCTCACTCGGAAGTTGATTGATTCTCTAATACAAAGAGAGTAGAGCGTGAATCACAAGCGAGCGCAGCGGCGGTGTCGTAGCTATATGAAATTTGACTATACCGAGGCCTCCCCGGGCATGAATTCTCTCAGCAAAAAGATTGACCAATGTAGCTTCACAAGGTTCCGGCAATTCCCAGAAAGTTTATAGTCAGATTGTCGATTCTAAATGATGACATTTTATCATTAGCTAGTGGTAAATTGTTTTATTGTGTCAACGTAATTTGGTGAAGTAAATTTGTTCACAGTTGATTTTGATTATTATTGATGAGCGGGCTAGATGTTACAATTTTGATGGACTTTTTCTCTCGCAATTTTTCAATTCTGTTAATTGGGATATTATTTCTCCGAGCTATTTCCTTATGTTTAAAGTTAATTACGAGAGCGCTTATCTAAAGAGTGACCATGGGACAGCGTGAAAGTCTGATCCCGTCAATTTCATATTTAATTTAAGGTTTATTTGGGCAGACACTCCGTGGTCTTCATTTCGATTCTGGGTGCACACATCCTCTTTCGACTTTTTTGAGGTCGTAATAATTTTTGACCGATCGGAGTATGTCTCCGACCTATATTAAAGTCCTAAAAGACGTTTTGCCACTATGCTAGGCTAAGTGCTAAGGGAAATTTGATCATTCCACACAAATTTGATTGAAAATTGAAAATGCCCGGTTGTTCTCCACGATCGGTATCCTAGAGACAAGGGACAATCGCTATGAATCAAAATATTCATTTTTGTGATACCGGTCGATGTGGATCAAAAACGCTAGCGTATCCTCGGGTATTCCCTTAGTCGGGTTTCGATCCAACACGACCGAAGTCAGTGCTTATCAGGGGAATTTGTCAAGTAAACAGTCCACTCGGACACGCTGCAGGTAATCGGCTGGTAAATTGTTGAGTACATCAGCCACTTGGCTTTACAACAGGTAGGTAACTGGTTATATAGGCGGCAAGCGTCGCTGTGTCGGGGATAGCGGGGCGAGCAGTTGCGGCACGTCAGGATTAAGCAATTACAGACGTCCGTGGTCAATCGGATATTCCAATTCCCGGGCCGCTAGATTTCCACAGGGTTCACTCTGGTTTATGGGGACGCGTGATCGCTGGTTTATAAGTGGCCCTGCGATTCGTCGTGGCGATGGTTGATCCGCCGACCCCCAAACGCTTCGTCGTGCGGTTTTCTTCATACTAAAACGTTTCCCTTGAGCCGGCGCTCGGGACAGAGGCAGTAGCCTCTCCTTTTTTGTTTTTTTCGACTTTTGGCTGCCCTCTCATCGGGGCTTCGAGCTCAGTCATTTTTCCTATAATTTTGGTTACCCACTATTTATGTCTTAACCGAAACGTGGCAAACTTGATATTACTTAGCGTTGGCTCGGGTTTAGTGACAAAAGTGGGACTGGGGGTTCGTGCCATTGTGCGTGAAGGGTGGATCGCGACACTCGCGTGGGCCTGTATCGTGGTGCGTTCGTTTACTGGGAGCGAAGCTCGCATCATGACAGTTCAGAGCTCTCGAAGCTCAGGTGAGAGGCCGGCGCCTCCACTTTTTCTCTTTTCTCAATCTTCTAAGATCCCTAGGAAGCTCTACAGAAGCCCAAAATCTTACCCTAATTCCTATTGACTCATTCCATATCCTACCCAAATTCACTTCGAAAAGCAAACTGAGAGTCGAATAGTTTTAAGGTCCTGGGTCCATTCTTGCTGTGCTTTTAGTCCGATTTGAGCACTGCTAAAAGCTTCGTCTTCGCGGCTAATGGGCCGATAGACAAAATTCGGCTTTTATTTGGAGCTTCTGATACCGGAGCCTTACCACCGCGGCGTGCAGTGCATAACCCAAATAAAGTTGATATCAAGCTCGAAGGTAAATACGTTCCGCTACCAAGAAATATCGCTAACTTAATGAAGACATTTTATTTCCCCAATACCGGGCTCTTGAGTTTTGTGTGGCTGGGAAAGATTCCCAGCTATTTAAACGGTTCGGTCCCTCATGAGAGGGAACAACTATATCCATATCGCTTAAAAGTGACTGCGTTTACGTGTCGGGGAGGTGGTCTGTTTTATCAGTTCGGGAGAACCTCCCCGCTATCTCCAGATCCTAGGCGGCCTGCGTGGAGTTACTAGTGGGCAAGGCAATTCTGACGACTGGCTCCACGAAACTACTAACCCGGCTAAAACTAAGATTTCGATAAACACCTACACTGATCGGTATTGCGCGTCATTCACATTTATTTGTGTGCAGCAACTACACACCATAGTCAATATTGTCATAACAGTTGCACGCAGCTAAACTCGAGTGTAATGGAAATATCAGATGCATCCTTCGTTCAACGGTTATAACCTCAGCTCAAATGAGTGCAAAAACATAATCATTTTTCGTTTTTTCGTCATAAACGTAATCGTTTTTATATATTAGTATAATTTTGCACCCCATGAAACCGACTAGCCCCCTCTGAACTTGGCTTGCTCCTCCAAAAATGTTAAGGACAGATTTTGCCAATGGAAACACACACTGTCGCTAGGAAACGAACCCGAATTGCATGATTGGAAGCAGTGTATGTAACTATTGAGATATCTGGCAATATTGTCGCCGATTGCTTAAGGAAACTCAAAAACCAGCTAACAACATAAGTGCAAATAGACATTATACAACACTCAGTTAAGACTTTCCCGTATACGAAGACTGCATTTAACACCTATCGGCGCTAAACTGTCAAGTTGACATGAACAGTTGACCAAATCTTTGGTGGAACTTTTCTTGACGGGTTTATGAACATTTTGGCTAATAAATCTTCGATTGAATAGTTAAGTGTTTGTAGACGTTGTAATATCACAAAAGTTGTGTTTATTAGGGAATGGCGCAATGCCATTATTTTCGAATTACAGCTGATTTATTGCATCATAATATCATTGATCATTGCCTATAATTGGGTAACGTTGACGCTGAGGCGCTGTATATAAACGCAATTGAATGACTACCCATGTCCAGAAGCTTTAGAAAAGAGTTAGTTTTAGGAATTAAGGCGTTTACAGTGATCTACAAATTACGTAATTACTGCGCAAAACTAATATTGTAATAACCGGTGACGCAGCTGCATGGCGTAGATTCCTTAACACAGTGCCCATCAGACCCGCTATCGTAACGTCAAGGGTGGATACCATAAATACTTAAATTTTGGACCTATTCTTGGTCAGTCCCAAGAAGCTACGCAGCTTAGCAGGCCGCAGGCGCGCTTCACGGGGTGTGTTCGGACCCCGCCCGAAGGGTTGCGCACGTGTCTAGT
>JASANE010029576.1:0-44568 GCA_030248225.1 Trileptium ribeirensis
ATAGATGTGACAGTAACGCTAATGGTTACAAGCTGCTTGTCTAATCCAACAGCTCAGAAACCTTAGAAAACATTATTATTATTATTATTATTGTAATTATAGGTTTGTATTTATAGATGTTTCTGCTGTATGAAGTGCAATTGTGAGCAAGCCGCAGTTTTAAACATAGCGTAGTTTTGTATTTTTCTTTTGTTAAAATTATTATAATTACCGCATTTTTTCTAAGAACTTATGAAATGTCAAGCTCACGAACTCGTTAAATGTTCGTGTTTCTTTGCTATAAGTGTGTCACTTTGTTGAATTTGTGAAGTTAGTTTGATCAGTAAATTGGGCATCGCTGAATCTGATATTTTATTATTTTGTGGCTTTCGAGGCGCTTTAAATATACTACTGTTGGCGTACGGTTTCTACGGGTCAAATAGCTGACAGGTGCTGGTAAACTGCGGCACCATCTTGCGTAGACAGTTCCTTACGTTTAGATTAGGCGGACATTTGGAACCTGAACACAATTGATATAGCCGTCGCATCGGCCATCGTTACATCATAGATATACATATTTACATATCTAATAATATAAATTTTAGAAATTATACATATAAATTTTATAAATTATAGAAATATAAATATTATTTATATTATATATAAATATACATACGAGATATTTTATAATCTATAAGATTCATTGTTATTCCAGTCTGTGCAAGTAGCAACAGGTGTTTAAATTTTTTATGTCATTAGTACAGTTCCATAACGATATAAACTTAATATTTCCTAGTTTACAGAGTTATATTTGCAGTATCAACGCATTTTTTCTTAAGAAAGCAAATTTTTTTTAGAAAAGTAGGCAGGAATTGAACATCTCCTTTGTTTTAATAGTTGCTGGCTTAGGTATTTCAAAAATGACGTCCCTATCACTGGTTATCAAGTCATATTTACAAGCATAATTTACTACTATGAGATCCTGCCCAGAAGATGTCATAACTATCTAGATAGGTCAGACTAAGAGAATGTATTCGGAAAACAAATATAAACGATTAGTGCATTTCAAAATTTCGGATCGTGATTAAATGCAGAATTTTGGCCATTTGTGAATTTTACCGAAATAGAGTGTATTGTCTACAGAATAGCTATTCATAGCTGGATTTGAGAGATTTCCGACCTAAATGGTATATTCCACACAACGTGCAATCGTTACAACAGTAAAAGAATTCCATTTCGTCGCGGTTTTATATATTCCAAACCGATAACGCTTAGGTTGGAATTAATAGGCACCAAGCATACGAATCGTGTTGCAAAGATTAGGCGTTACTGATTTTCTACGAATTTTATCAATCAATTAGCTATCAAAACAAATCGAGTCAGGTGAGACTTCATGCAGAAGGCTCAGTTTTTAAAAAAGCTTTGAGTGCAATTTCTAGGGAGTGAAATAATTTTACCTGTATTTTTCTAGTTCTATTTTTCTAGTGGAAAATATGTCGGAGCAATTTTTAGCGTTTGCGGTTTATATTGTCCCAAAAATGTATAATATCCAACAAGCAAAATCACTCTAATACAATGGTACCTTAAGTTAGCATAAAGAGGCTCAGTCGTACTGTTGCTACAATGCTAACATAACGAAGCATCAGTCGTTTGGTCGATGTTAAGAGACGGGATACGTGTGTCAGCGGCATGAAGATTGTGATGTTTAGTTGTCTGTACGGCAGTAATTATGAACAAATTTTATTTTAAACCATCCAGAAAACAAAATTTTAGTCTTAGTTTCATATCTCGGGTATCCGGCGTACTGTATACAAATCATACATTGCAAACGTACCACATACATAGACATATATTTGTGCTTATAAATTTGCCGATATTTATTCAAATCGAGTGGACAGTGGGAGGTTTATAAAAATAGAGCTTAATTCAGCAAAAGCTTCTTTAACGTGTCTGTCTGTGACACCAGTACTTCTTACCTATATAAATGTTCGGAAATTTTTTTATTGAACTCATAATGTAGCGTGGCTGTGTACCTAGCGTTGCGTCTGTGCTAATCAAACAATTTGGTATCCAAATTCTCACAAAACACACAAGAATTTGGAAAATTTTCATTTTGGCCATTTGTAATAGCCCAACCTTAGTGCTATAACTCTTTCCATCGCGTCAGATAGAAAATCTCCGAATTTTCTCATCTAGAGCTACAAATTTTCTGATATGCATTTTTTGTTAGAGCAGCGATTTTGCAACTACGAGTAGAAATTTAAAAATTAGGCCAAAAAGTAAGACTGTTCCTCGCTTGTTTGTTGCAAACGATTACCTAATAACTTATTTAATCCTTTAAGGACTTTGGCTCCATTGTTTTAGAACCATATGGAGTATGTCGTTAACAGATAATAGCTGAAAATGCTAAACTTATGAGAGCAATCGTGGCGAAATTTTTTCAGTTTTTTCAACTTAGTTGTACAGCAGACAGCTAGATTGGTATATGAGTTTTGGTGGTTGTTGAATACTATAAAAGAAATTAAGCAGCGCAAACGCCGTGCCTGCAACGGTGAAAAATGACATTCAGGTTATATTTTTTATTGAATGTTGCAATATAAAAATTTCAAAAATTTTTCTCTTTTTGGTCCACAATATGATCTTTGATCCACAATATGATTTTTGGTCCACATAAATGATACAACAATTCTGATATATATATACTAAAAATGGCAATACAGCAGCGATGTTTTGCTTGTGATTGATTATTGTCCTAGGAGCTTTAAAGTGGCTAATGAAGCTCAGCTTATAGCTTCGAAACAATCACACAGCACAGATTAGCCGGACTCGTTGCATTTCCTACTCGGTGGGCGAGCAAGCTACTAGAACGTTAAACAGCTCTTGTAGATATCTCTGTTCCTTGATCACTAATAGTTAATTTTCGAAAAAATTCTTAAGTCTCTAATGACGTAGCTATTTAAATTTATCATCACCAATGAAGCGATAGGCTAATCGTCCACAAGGAAGAGCACGCTATACAATTAACTATATTAATGACACGCGTCGCGATGTGCGTACGTGGGATTTAGCAACTCTGATTTAAGCAATCCGGCAATACATAATCAATTTTGATGAATATATATTTAGTGTTCGTAAAATATTATCCAAACTTCTACTGGAGCCTATAATAAATTCAAATTCCATGACTGCCAGTTGTATACTTAACCAGTGATCTATTTTGCTAGAATCCCTAAGAATCATGACAAAGGCAGCTAACAGTTATCCTTGTGTAAAAATACATTACGCTGCGAATGTAGTTAAAGCAACGCGTTATCATTTAACAGCATTTTGCACAAACATGTTAATGATGGCCAGGTCAATCTGCTAGAAAATAAATGAAGCGATTTTATACAAAAAAGCTATAAAAAATGCGCGGATTCAACAGAATATAAAGTTCAAACGTTTGAAACAATACAGAAGACAACCCGTCTTTTGTAGTAGTTATCATAAACACCCTATGTCTCACAATGAATTTTACAAACCCTGCGATTAGCAATGCTATGTAGACAAATATCGTTTGTAGTTGAATAGAGGGAAGCGTCATTGTTTACAACGTTGTTTACTATGGTCGATGTAAAACGTTTCTAGTCAGAGTATAAAGCATGCTATTAACGCCTCGAACTACATGGGAAGAGTGAACATTTTAAGGGTCACTTTCTATATCAGCCTAGTTCCAAAAAGAAACATTCAATAAGCCGTATCCATCACCTTGGTCCCGCCGAAAACTGCTCAGTTGATCGTCAAAGAACGCGTTAGAAGCTGGTATTTGCTCAAAATTTCAGATTTCTTCGAAATCGAATACTGTATGCGAAATCGCTTTGACATCTGAAACCGGACATTAGTTCTACTATCCATACTTTTTATACAGGATAGGGCAGTTGCATCTACCAATAAGCGTTTGTGGCTTCGAGGTCACCTTCCCATAATAATGAAACATCTTGTCCCGTTTAATATGTCTTTAGTTTATTTTGTAATGCTGGATGAAAAATATAATGCCACCACCAAACTACAAGCTATTTGTAAACCACATGTACCTGACCCGCTATATGTAACCTATTGTCAACATGGAACGGTTCGTACACGCAAAAATCGTGGTACCGTTCAAGGTCAAACTGCAACGTATTTTGCTTCACAAATAATTCCGCTCTTTCAGCAGCCGGCTTCGCATCTACGGTCGTATAATACATCTTTCTGCGTAGCTCCGGTATAGCTGCAGTCAACAAATTGGGTTTCCCTAGGTCGGTAAGGGCAATTTGTGACACAATAAACAGCAACGAAACAACAATAAATGTTGCTAAGACGGTCGCTCGTGAATCGGTGAAGTGGCGTAAAAACGCAGGCAGATTAATTAGGTTCTTCGTTGACATTTACAGCTATTAAAATTTAATCTAAAATGCAATGTAAAACGAACAATTATCTTCTTTTATAATATATCCCACAGCGATTATTTTTAAAAAAGCTTTCCTAAATAAATATCTTTCTTTTTAATTGAACTATAAACGTTGCAAAGAATGATGAAAAAATACCCTCATGATTTAAGAATTCAAAAGCGTGTTTTACACGATTAAATACGCATTTTTTTCAAAGTTAACACGAACTGCAAAAAACAATTGTAAGGAAACATTAGTGAATGAAAAGATTACTATGTTTACAAATACAAAAAAGTTGCCGAACAAATATAACACTTTTGCATACATACCATTCCACAATCTTGAGGATAATGGTATAAGCGAAACCTTTGTTTAATAAGCAACAGTTGGGCACAGTGAAGAAGACAAAGAGCAACATAGAAATTGTGTGAATCTAGTGTTATTTCTCGACATTTGTAGCTATCAGGTTTGAATGCTATAATTTATTACGACTTATTCTCCAGACAAAACGTAATCAACATAATAGCAAGCATAAAATGTGTTTCGAACTAGAGTTTCTGGTCATATTATGTAACCGTCATTTCTCGGAAACTTCTAGGTAATCATTTTGTTTACTCTAGATATATTGGCTTCAAAAATTCAAAATTAAAATTAGATTACGTATTTTACTGTAAACCTAGCTTCCACAATTGGTATTGTATGGAAGACAGCCTTACAATTTTGTGAAACTTATGCGAATTAATAAGGAGAAATTAGTAAAGTTTAACATTATTTTGGGAGCAAAATACTTCAAAAATAGAGCTGAATTTCCGCTAACGTTATGTAGTTGGTGTAGTTTTCAAACATCTAACTAGCGCCACTCTCTTGCTTTCCAGAAAAAGTCACTAACACACCAATAAAAATACACCAAAAAACTAAGTCATTGTAAGCACCGAGTTGTTTTATGCAGCACTGCTTCTTCAAATTTTCTTCATACATTGACACAGCGTACATTGTGCGGCGAGTTAATTGCCGGACTTGTCCTTCGGCGTACTTATGTATATACGTGGATAAGTGTTGTTCCTTCGCGCTGTGAGATCCTTAACGAACTGAGCAACAGCTTCTAAACAGCGTAGGGCTAACGTACAAGATTTGCACCTGAGCAATCTAGGTTCAATCTGCGATCGGAGGAAAACTTTGTTCGAGATTGTGCAAGCTAAGCTCTGATGTAAGAAGGAAAGGGTTAATGAAAATTTACACTGCTGCTCGATTAACCCATTCATTCGTAGAGTTAATTGCCGAGCTTGCTGGTCGCGAGTTTGTACGTGTGTTGTTGTTTGTTCGCGCTATTAACTGGCTTAATCCGAAGAGCAGTTCATAAATAGCGTAGTGGTTAGCGTGCAAGAGTTAAACCCGGGCGATTTAGGTCCAATCAGCGGTTGGAGCAAAAGGTTTGTTCGATATTGTGCGAGCTAAGCTTTGGTTTAAGAAGGAAAGGGTTAATATATAACTAATATTGCTTTATGTAGTCGCTATAAAAACAAATCAAGTTCGCATTTGCTAAAAATGCATAACAGTAGTTACTTCAGTGATGTTCCTGTCACAGCTGTTTTAACTTTTCGCCAAAGTGAGAAACGTACGATTTAATAATTTATGAACCTGAATTACTCTATGCTATATTTGTCGAAATGCCCATGTTAAAATTGCGACGAGTGCTAAATTCAATTTGTTATTTTCACAACCTTCGACCGATCTATTTACGGACGGAATATTTTGTACATTCAGTGAAAAATTGACGTCCTTTTAATAAAGATTTGGCACAATTTTTAATGAACCATGTATACTTGTCTTCTGAGAGACTTATCTATATGAAAAAGATGTGCTTATATTCTGATAAATACTTGGGATTAATAAATCACAAATTATCTAATCTAGCAGTACATAAGTACAATTATGAAGTGTCACAATTTACATATTTGTCTGAACGCCGCGAATTGGTGACTTATGCAGCAACTAATGCTTCTGAATCGGATAGTTGATGACGTAGAATGTAACAGTATGTTTCATTTTTGCTCTAGCATACTATTTTGTAATGCAGCATTTTTCCGTTCTATAAACAATAGGCCGTGGCGTGATTTTAGGATTTCTATTTTTAGCGCGAATATTTTCGGAGACTATTTGGCGTCAAAATTGCTGCTTAATATAGCCAAAGCTCTAACAAAACTGGTAGAAGACTATAGTGCATCGGTTGATGCTTATGGAAACTGCTGAAAGGCGAACTAGATGACTCTTCGAATAGCAATAATGGCAGCAACATAAATGCTAACATTCGCATTCTGCAAATAGATCATACGGCGTAACGAGGTTTGAGTGAGGTAAATCCATCATAGCGAGCTTGAAACTTAGGCAACAGCATACTAACAGCTGATTACCAGTCATAAATACCAAGAAGCGATGATAGATCACTCTAAAACTAGACTAAAACTAAAACTGTTATCAGACTAAAACAATCTCTAGGTTTATCAGTTAAATTATTACATACGGAACATCACGGTCGTTTTCTGTTTTATCCCATAGGCTTGTGACCAACTTTGCGGGTCATGAGCAAAACCCGTTCCACCATGTTTCTCGGCCTTGAGATTATAGTTGGCCAGTGGTGCATGGAGATAGGCTCGGGCTTGCAAACGTCTACCATTTCTTATTTGGGAAAGTCCTTTGTTATGTTTGCCTATTGTAACCTAAACATTTCACAAACTCTACCATTTTTGGACAAACAGCCAGTTTAGTTCAACGAACCCCAATGACTCTCAAGTTTACGTCACGTATATGCATTGGGTACAGATATCACTGTTGCCTGATTGTTTATACCCCCTCTTGCAATTGTGTCTTTAATATTTATACATGTGGCAACGTGAAGCCTGTTTAGATGATATTGACTGCGATATATAAAAATTTTAATAATTTCGTTCGGAAATTGAAACATTTGTCACAGTGTACATTGCGTAATGAGTATGCTTAACGATTTTGTCATACATCGTAAGTTTGCGTGCTCATTGTTATTCACTAGATTTGTGATGTTCCTTAATGAAGCCAGCAGTAGCTTTGAAATAGTGTAGTACTAGTGTACGATGCTGAGATCCAAAAAATACTGGTTCACTCCTCCGTTACGATAGAACGTTGTTTAATATTGTACGAAATACGCGTTAGTTCAAGAAGGAAAGTGTTAATCTATAACCGTTTAAATCCTAATTCTTTCTGTTTTAAAATAAAAGTTTTGTATTAACATACCTTTTCTGATAGAGAAATTAAGTCTTCTTTCCTTACAGAAGCAATCAAATTCAAAACATTGAAACCTGATTAAACTGTGTAAATCAATTATCTTGCACACTAAAATATTGGAAGAAACCGACTTGTGTTGGACTGTGCTTTACTTGATTATGCTAACACGTTCATGACAAAGTAGGAATTTACATCTGAGGAACATTCGTGTTAATAAATAAAAAATCGTATGCTCGTGCTCTATGATCCTTTAAAATCAGGAATTCTTCATTTCCCAATACGTATACTATTCTGGCGACTATTTTTTTTTTGTTTTCAAGTGATATCATCAACATCAATATTACCAAAATTACAAGTTATAGGCGCATACAATATTTCACAGCACCACTCTCTTAAAATTTGTATTATGATAATTTCATACAATTATTGTGTAACATTATTTCGCTACAATTTGTATAAAAATTAGCACAAATACGGGTATTTGTATGGCGAACAAATCCTACATGAATTGTGTACCACTTTGTACATTATGTATGATTATGTCAACATAAATTGTAAGAAACTGACCACAATAAATGTATGAGACATTGTAAATAATTTGTATGAATTTTAATACAGAATATGTATGATTATTTACATATACTTTGTTTGAATTTTCACATAACAATTGTATGGCTCATTACACATTCCTTTGTGTGAAAGTACATGCAACATATGTATGATAAATCGTACATCGTTTGCATGTAAAAAGTGTATGAATATTTACATATAGTTTGTATGAAATTTCAGATAATAAATAAATGTTTTGTAATACAATTTTTGAAGCTATATAAAGCAAATATATACCATAAAATTCAAAACTAGCACAAAATAGTAGTTAACTACAAACATTCATTCATTAAATGTATCTTATTTCATACAAATATTTATAAAAATTCACACATTAGATATATAATATTTAATACAAAAATGTATGAAAATTCATACTTTAAATATATTTAATCTCATACAAATAAATATAAAAATTCATACAATACATATATTATTTTTCATACAAATATATATTAAAATTCATACATTGTATATGTTGCGTTTCGGACAATTAATATTGAAATTAATACAATGCAGGTGAGGTATTTGATACAAGTATTTGTGAAGATTCTTACATTATGTTGTATATTTCATACTATAAAATGGTAAATTTCAATCATATACACTTGTATTTTTTATACAAGCGTATCTAAAAATTCACACAAACGCGAATATAGCTTTATCAAATTCCATATAAAATTGTTTTGATATCCATACTTTACAAATGTATGAAATGTTTCACTTAAAATGTGCATGTAAACCAGACCACACAAATAATGTGTGACACTGCGCACATACATGTATGACATATAATGCTAATTTTTAAGAGTGCAGATATCGCAACAAGATGAAACAAAAATGACACGGTGCTTCGAGCACATTTCGCATGTCATCTGTTAATATTTTGCGCCGTGAAGATACATTATTTTATGGCGGGTTTTAGTAATATTTACTATAATACTTAGAAAGTACGTATGTAATGGTGTTTGAAATTCATTGAATTGTTTTCATGTTTAGTCACTGAAATATAGAGAACTAACATGAACTCTTTTAAACAACTTAATTCACCAACTTATATATATGAGGCAACTATGTGAGTGGAAGAGGAGTGATAATAATGAAATTCGAAACAGCGAAATCAGATGATCTTAAGCTCATAATACATGAGCAAGGTCCGAAGTCCCAGCGGGAGAAAGCGGGGCAACGGGGTGTGGGCGAGGCCTTCACCAGGAAGGATAAGGCTAATAGACATAAATATTCAAATTCAAATAACATTTATAATATAATGATTCAATACACTAATGATGGGCGGCCGCCATGAAAGCCGTCGGTCAGCCGTTACAAATTTTCCGGCCGTTAACGGTCGCATTTCTGTCTTCCAGCTGTTAACGGCAGCAAATCTGTCAGCCGGCTGTTAACGACCACAAATCTGTAAGCCGGCCGTTAACGGCCGCAAATCTGACAGCCGGCCGTTAACGGGCGCAAATCTTTCGGCCGGCTGTTAAAGGCCACAAATCTGTCAACCGGCCGTTAACGGCCGCAAATATGTCGGCCGGCCGTTAACGGCAGCAAATCTGTCGGCCGGCCGTTAACAGCCACAAATTTGTCGGCCGGCCGTTAACCGCAGCAAATCGGTCGGCGGGCCGTTAACGGCCACAAATCTGTCGGCCGGCCGTTAACGGCAGCAAATCTGTCGGCCGGCCGTTAACGGCAGCAAATCTGTCGGCCGGCCGTTAACAGCCACAAATTTGTCGGCCGGCCGTTAACCGCAGCAAATCGGTCGGCGGGCCGTTAACGGCCACAAATCTGTCGGCCGGCCGTTAACGGCTGCAAAGCTGTCGGCCGGCCGTTAACAATTTTCCGTCAATGACAGTCAGCACTTATGGGCCGGCGTTCGGCCTGCCACACATTTTACTGCATGGCAAGTAAATTAAACCCACTGGAACTTCTTGATGTATATATGATCGCCTATAACCAGCATAAAAGATTTTGTACCGTCTAAGTACCATCTTGTTATATTTAAGCATACAACATATAATGTAAAGTGTTAACCTAATATGCGTCCATGATTAATAATAGACCTGAATAGCCCACCGTACCCAGCACTAAATATAAATAAAGTACATTTTAGCTATTGTCTGCCTAGCCGTAGGATTCGCACTTGCTATAGTGAAAAACCTTTATATACAAATCGATTTTTGAACAAATGATGTCGAAGCATTTACGAATATTAAATTCGTATGGTAGTGACGGAAGCTTCCGTCTGTTTTCTGTCGCCTTGGATTGCCGTTGAGTCGTCTGTTACCAGTTACGCCGTCGGGCGTCCATTAGGCCGAAGGACGGCCAATAACGTCGGCCAGCCGTTGTTCCGGCCAAAAATTTTAAAGACAACCGACGGCTTGACATCAAAAGCGGCCATTGCTCAACACTACTATGCAACGATTAAATTTGGTATAAAGCGAAATATTTTTAGTAAATTCACCGCTAAGTACAAAATTCTACAAACATATTCCAGTGCACCGAGATATATTGTGATACATGGAAAATATAAAAATATTCGCTAATCAAACCAAGCAATTCTAAAACCGTTCTCGAAGCTTGATCAACCTGTTCAAACTACAAAAACAAATAACCATGAAAATGACAAATATGTACATTATTTTGCTATTTTCAATGCAGTACTACTGACGTTCAACGTATTGCAAGTAAATAGTGATTTTGAATAGATTTTTAAAAACGGGGGGGGGGTACATGCACATTGTGTTTGGATTCCTGCGAATTTGAGAATACACGCAGATTTTGTTAGGATTTCTACGCATTTAGGGTACAGATGAATTTTGTCTATTTCCTTCCATTTGGACACACATGGAAATTTTGTTTGGATTTCTACGCATTTGGGGTACAGATAAATTTTATTTATTACCTTCGCTTTGGACACACATGCAAATTTTGTTTGGATTTCTACGCATTTGGGTACAGATAAATTTTGTTTATTTCCTTCGATTTGAACACACATGCAAATTTTATTTGGATTTCTACGCACTGGAGGTACATGTACATTTTATTTGGATTTCAACGTATCGGGGTACATACAATTTTTTCAGATTGCTACGCACATGTACAAAGGATATATGTAGATTTTGTTTGGATTTACTACGCCCAAAGCGTACATAGTTACGTGTTGTGCTGCAGACGTAAATATATATACATTGAACCTATACCGAAGTTTCTTATTTTAAAATGATTTTTAAACAATTTTGAGGTTCCATTGTTCAGTTATAAATCTAGTACAATAGTACAATACTTATCACCTGATCTGTTGTGCATGACGAGTATGTAAATGACTATCACAATCAATGATTAATTGTTTATAAACAATGTATAAACACAGCTCAGTATTTAGCCATGGTATTCAGCGGAATAAGCTACGTAAGGGGATTTGTGTGGCACCAGTAACCAATATTAGTACCCTTAGAATCCAACTTATACTACTAAACATACATGCTCATGGTCAGACGTCTCACAGGCCGTAACTGATACCGCGGGGGTGAGTTAGGAGCCGGCCTTCGGCCTCCCAGCGAGGGTCAGCCGGTCGGTGGTGAGGAGAAGTTAAATTTTAGAAGTCCTTAAGTTTCATCAATTTTCTCCATTTTTGCTAATTTTACCCGGCGTTGCTAAATGCTACCTTTGTGAATTTGCACCTATTTTTCCTAATTGTTCATCATTATACCAATTTTTGGAAAATTTTACGGCGCCCGGTGGTGGTTGTGAGGAGAAAGGATTGGAAAACGGAACAACAGGAAGAATCCGATGATGCAGGGGGTAACACCTACCCCTACGAGGATGTATGATACTAACAATATGTTGTGTCTGACGAGCAATATAGAATGTGTAAATATCTTACAAATTATATATCACCGTTTGACCTTATGTTACAACTAATGTAACCAATAGTTAAAATTTAGTTTCTTGAAGTAGACAGGCCTTGACATCGTCATTGCTGAACCTGATTTATGCGTGAGTCCAATTGAGGTGCGAAACCTTGTATTCTTGAAATCTTTGTTGATTTGTTAAGTGT
This sequence comes from Trileptium ribeirensis, assembly GCA_030248225.1. Classification (NCBI taxonomy): domain Eukaryota; kingdom Metazoa; phylum Nematoda; class Enoplea; order Enoplida; family Thoracostomopsidae; genus Trileptium; species Trileptium ribeirensis. Next base: position 12,316 of record JASANE010029576.1, read on the forward strand.
GTTCATGGTTGTGAAAGCGAAGACCACGTACAAATCACGTATTTCGCCTTCGAAAGCGAACATATTTTGTGGAGCTTATAGGCTCCCACCCAATTTGGCCCAAGCATTTTACAATGTAGAGCAGTACAACATAAAATAAAACAGCTTGTCATACAGCGTTCTACAAAGAATAGTAGAGTTAATGGTACTCATAAAATTTTGTCTAATGCAACAAGCATAATTATGCCCGCCACAAAACAAACTATGATTAGATTTTATACATGGTCCCTCAGATATATAGAGATATTTGGCAAAAAAACCGTAAAGCATAGCTAATCACTTAATATGTTTGGCAGTGTATTATTTTGCTTATCGCAATCTGTAACCTTGACATTGGTATAATTTAATCAGATTTTCGTTTCGCAGCGTATATGTAATTCACTATATATCATCGGGACGTGGCAATCTCCGTTTCCCCAATTTGTCGGCCGTACGAGGACCACAGTGGTAACTGGAGCAACAACTGGCGTCCCCGAAACTGGTCATAATATATATCATAGGTGGCGATAGGAGGGAGGAGGTAAGAGGGTAACCCTCTAAGGGTCGGGCCCCCTTCAAGCCACATATACCAACCCTTGAAGGCTTAGCCCCTCCTCCCCCCAATAAAAATAGCAAAAAATTGCGGTAAAATTGTCAAAAATGTCGGAGTATGGGGGTCTACCGCTGTCCCCTCATGAGAGCCTCCCTCGCCGCGACTCCCCATACCGACTGTGTGCCCCCAACCAGGCGCACCTTCGACACCTATGATATATGATTACAACGAAAACGAGACTAATTGCTGCTGTTGAAGCGTATATTTTTGCAAGAAACAACTTGGTTTAGAATCCACAGCATACATATATTGAATTTGTATTGACCGACCATTTCCATGAAATAATATTTATTTTTGTTTGAGCGGCTTAGCAGACGAAAGCTATGTTTTTAATGCCAAAGATCTCGGCGGAGCATAAGTTTTCAAGCGAAAAAGATATTGGTTACTTTGATGGCATTATGGCGAGAGCAGGGACATTGCCAGAATTTTCCCCACCGAGGACAGTACAGGATTTGCTTGGTGTGGCACAGCGTAATGCAAGGGTAAACTTAAGATGCGCCGCAACCATCCTCTTCTGACACAATGTACAAAACGTTGTTAGAGAACAAAACTAGGATTTCAATACCGCATCCAATTTTGACATTTTTCTGTTCCATTACGCCATTAGCGAACGCAAATCGACCCCTGTACTTTAACACCAATGTGTTCGCGAAAATTTCCAAATTATAATGTATGAGATATGAAACGGACTAATTTTTGTTCTTTTATACTAAAATGAAATTTATGTTCAGTGAATAAGGAAATGGCATTTGCTTTTGACAAACAAGAATGGTAAGCGGCTCAGCATAAGTTTACTCATGCATAACGCTACCTCGCATACATAAACATGTACTTCGCTTCCTGACATTCTTCAGGAAGCACACATGTTTGTACAGTGGGTCACGGAACCCATGCCCCCTCTCCGCCCCTTTGGCTACACCGCTAGGCATGTGAAACAATTCTATATTAGAAGAACATATGCGATGACTTATGCTCATATTGGCGTTCTCGCTGTATTGCTTATATGCTAGTGTATCCTCCTAAAATGCAGACAGTTGTACTAGACCAATCATAGAGTGTCGATTTCCTCCAATTGAGAAATATGGCACTGGATAAGCAGTATGTGATACGCGACCACCCGTGGCTTATCGGAAAAGGCGATCCATAAGATGTCTCAACCATTATGCCATTCCTCGTTTAATTCCATAAATAGGTGTATCCTTTACAACATAGTGCCTAAGAAGAATGATTCAAGTAACAGTGAGGGGCGGCACGTCATAACGTTAGAAAACGAACAGCTTAGAGTTGGGAGCGGCGGCAGCCCCAACTTAGATTAGTATATGTCTCATATAAGGACCTTAGCTTAGACTAAACCAAATTTCATAAATTCAGCACATTGTCGCTTGCTAAGATTCTGCTGATTTTCTTTTTTCTTTGGAATTTCATAAACACATAAGACAATCGTACAACTGTTAGACTGGCGCCGAATTAGCCAAATGTTGCGTAACTAGTTTTGCGGAAAATACCAAACTAGAATGGTTGTTTGGGTTCGCTTGAAGCTTACCCGTGTACAATACGGTTGGTCTATGCAAAAAAACTGTAGAGTAAATAATTCCGACTATATACTAAACTGGTAACTCCGTTTTAATAACCAAAACCCCGCGTTCACTTCCTGTGTATATTGTAACAGCCCAGCTTTTTAGGAAACTCTTAAATACCGGCCTAAGTGTAATGTTCAATTATAAAATACTTTATGCAGCGATAACGATATGCGGGCCACCGATACTGTCTGGGTCAGACCCGGAACAATGGCTGGAACATACTATGCAGGATCTAGGTCCCAATTTCGCATAGGGTTCGTGCCCGATCGTCTTGGTCCCAGGGCGCATCGGTCATGAAATATTATAGTGTCGATGCAATGCAATGTTGTGCATAAGTTTATCTTCAGGTGTATATCCATATCCTTTGAGGATTAACCCAGACCACAAAACAGCCGGCCCGATATCCCACAAAAACCTAACTGCTTTTCATCGACTAAAATAACGGGATCAACTACTATTGCCCAAATTTCTATTTTAGACGCTTCCCAGGGACAGAGCGTCATACTCCCTGTCACATGCAGACCCTAAGGTTTCGGAAAAGTCCAGGCGGGTCAACACCAATCTCACCCGTATTTCCCAAGATGCCCTGCTTTCAACGCTTAAACACTCTATTTTCAACCACTTAGCGCGGTACCCAGAATACCAAAACTCACCGATTTCCTCAGCTCCACACCACCGTTGGAACCATACCCTGGACCATCCAACCCCGTGGCTGGGCATGCAACCCGATTAACACATCATGTTACATAAAAACTACCTTACCTGGCCCACAAAACAGCCTCTAGGAGGCTAACCACCCACCCGATTTTAAAGCATAAAATCTCTACGGGCAGGCGACTCGCTGGAGAGAAGCCTACCCCTGCATAAGGCCCTAAAAACTAACCTAAAATATGAAATATTAAAATAAAATTTCACCCGCGAAAGCCTTATTTTGCTGTTCGAGAAATTGCTTCCCGACCAGCGCGAGATTTTTTGGTTTTGTTTCTGCTGCTTTCGTCTACCGAGTTGTGGGCAGTTAGCAGCTGTTGCCCAGCAGCTGATTTGACGTTTATTATTATTGTTCCTGCCACCGCTGTTTATAATACCTGCCTTGGTTTCCAGTGTTCTGCAGCTTTATATTGTGTTGGTCAAAGTCGTCGCTCGTCAGTCATCATTGAGTAATCGTCCTCGTCCCCGTACATTGGTTCGTCGATGGTAGCGATAGCGTTCACTCGTACAGTTTCTTCACCAAACCCTAATTTTCCTTGTATCATCCCCAGCTAGCGACTCAATACATCTAATCGATGATTGGTGGCTTGGCTAGGCTCTCTAGTCGATCGGCCTCTTGAACCATTACAGTTCATTTGATTACGACTGCGTGTAACGGCGCCACTTTCTTGAGCCCAGTTTCCGTCATACCCACTACGATTAGGTTGGGAAGGTGCCCCGAAATTACGATAGGGCTGTGAAGGTCCATTTCGGAATTGTTGAGATCCGCCGGCCTGAATTGGCCGAGCGATGGAATTTCCAAACGGGCGAGCAGCCAAATTGTCATTATAGACACGGGCACCGTTTGAATACCTTCGAGGAGGTTGATTCAGCGCACAGGTGGAACGGTTTGGTCCACCCTGACGCATTCCTCCATTGGTCTGGTTAACCCAGGTTTGGTTGTTCCATCCAACATTATTCACTTGGTCCGCGTCCACGACGGACAGATCCAGACACGTAGACCGAGACTGGTTGCGGAGGTTGAGGTGGGTTATTGGCTAATGCCCCGGAGCGCGGCGGTAACAAAGAGTCGCGTGCGAAATGACCAGGTTCTCCACATCGGAAGCAGCCAGCCGGCGGCTGGGATGAGCGGCTGGCCGTCGCGGGTGCGTTGTGTGTGTCAGGGACAAATGGTTGCGCAAGGACGTTGAACTGGCGCGCTGCTTCGATGCGTTCATCACTAACGTTGAGCAAGCGATTAATAGTTTCATTATTGGTGTTATGCGTTCGTCAGTGGTCCTCAAGGACAGATTGATACTGTGTGACAAAACCTTCAGCCCCATCCTCGAGCAAAGCATTAACATATTTGGAGCCTCGCAACCTGCTAGCGGTGCTGGACGCGTTCTATTCCGGACAATCAACAAAAGCATCCTCATTGCGCGTAGCAACGGCGATAGTATCCTGAAACATCCCACACTCGTGAATTTGATTCAACACTTGCCGACGCAACTCGGGTCGCAAGCATCGCTGAAAGAATTTACGAAGCATTGAATCATGCTGCTCAGGCTAAATATCAGGAAAGGCGCAGTCGCACAGCCCCTGTAATTCTAACGCATATATGGCAGCTGGTTCGGTAGCCCCTTGTTGCCTAGTACACAACCCAGCAAGTGATTTCTCAGGTCGGCGAGAAGATGAAAACAGAACCGTAGATTAGCCACGAGTCCATTGAAACTTTGGCCCTTCCCCTTAGGCAGGTCGTCGAAGGCCTCCCTAGCCGGTCCACCCAGGACTGTTGGCATACAGATAAGTTTGCGTCTTTCATCCTATCCATTAGCATTGGCGAAGGAATTTTACATACGGATCTAATCCTCAAAATCTTGTTTCCTGATTTCCCATCAAATGTGGGCATATCCCGCAGGGGTACCAACGGGACAGTATTACATTTAGTGACCGAATGTTAGAGCAGAGCACCTGTGGGATCCGTATCCAAATCCGGTGGTTCAGGTAGTTCTCCACGACGTAGTCGCCCATTAGGTCAAGGGAAAGGCGTAAGCGTTCGTTCATCGGCGTAGGGATCGGACCGAGAACTGTGGTTAGTTTCACCCTTCATAGGTATAGTGTCGCCACCAAGGTAGTCCTCGTCTCCCAGGTTCGAGTTGTGGTTCAAATACGGGTCCATAGTTTGTTATCGAAATCAAGGCGGTTTAGCAAGAGACAAGTGAGGAGTTCCCTTAATACCAGTAGTTAAATAAAACACCCGATCAAAAATTGATTACCAAAAAAGGAAAAAATATATCCAAAACGTTTTATACCACTATACTTATAAGACGGCACAAACTTAACGATAAGCGGAGCACTACCAAACAGAACGCAGTAATGCGAAAGCGAGAAAATGATGGACGCCAATAATGTAAATACTACGTCAAGCGGAGCACTAGGTTAGATAGCAACAAGTACAAACGACCAAAATTAAATAATAACGATACAAGCAAAGACAATAAACAAAAATATAGGTTTACAGTGTCCAAGCAGCAAAGACCAAATGTGTTTCAGCCAAAATATCCGATTACCAGAGATCGTCCAAGTGACGTAAATGTAAATTGTCCAGCTATTAAATAGTCCTCGTGGTGCAGCCCGCGATATCCTGCCGAACGACCGCGATGAATAATATCGAGGGCAATGCCAATCTTGAACCAGTGAGGATGAGCGGAGTGGGGCGTCGTTGGCTTTAAAGACTTTACAATCTATTGGTGAAGCCGAAGACAACGTCCAACGCTCCCGAATGGTAAAACGAATTCGGTCGATTGATAGACGAGCAAAGTAAACGAATGATTGTTCAACCAGTTCCGATAGTTCAGGTGGACCAATTGATTACGGTTTTGACGGAACGAATAGTCCTATGGGGTTATCGTACGGCGATTGCGTTTACTCGAGATCGGGTAAATGACGAAAATATCAAAGTCGCAGCAATAAATTCCTGCAAAGCAGACCAATGAAATAATGTGTGATGATACCAATTAAGGAGTTAACTAATTGGTTAAGCGCTCTCAAGAGGCGACACAGACAGACAATACCTAAAACAGTGCCCGTCGATTGGTTAACATACGAAAAGCAACACGCACGGAGGAGTAGCAGGCCTCAACATTTAATTAGCTTCACGAAACCGAGAGTCAACCAAAACATGTTAAATCTGGAACAGGCCGACATATACAGGAGCACAAAAGAAAGTGACATATACAAAATTAAGGCACAATTGAGTAAGTACAGACCATGAGTTAAGTATATATATTTACAACAACGTGCAATCGCAACTATAAATGCTTGGATCCATACGTGTTGATGGAGGTAACGTGGCTGTTCTTTCAGAACCGTATCACCGTACCCCTGAACCACATATACCTGATCTCTCGCCGTAGGCCAGCGAAAAATTTTGCGAAAATTGGCAAAATTGGAAAACAATGTGAGATAATTTGCTAGAATTGAGAGACATTGTAGCAAAAAATTGAAAAACTATGAACTTTAAAAATATTGCCATTCCACACCCGCCGAAACCTTCTACCTTGAGCCGACGGATATTGGACATTTAAGCTCGATTCCTTGAAGATTGTTCGCAAGCGTCACCTGCTACGAGTTCCGTCAATAATACCCGTACATACTTAAATTCATACATGCTCATATAGGGTTACCAGCCCCCGCTTCGAGGTCTTGGCTAACCTCCTGAATGGTTAAGCACCCTGACGGTGCCACAAGTGGCAAAACCAGAGGCACCGAACCCCCTTCCCCCGCCAATGATTACCCCACATGAGGCCGAAGTCCTCTATCCGGATGACCTGCCCCACAAACCGACGCTTATAACCCCCGGGAGTGTTAAGGTCTCTCCCCGAGGACCCGGCTACCTTCTCCCCTTGGACTTCGGTCCATGTATGCATAAAGTGAACATAAAATTTAGGTAATCTAATACTTCACAAACCTTAGTTGTTGTCGCACAACAGTAGGCTTTAATTGATTAGTGCTTTCAAATAAAGTATACAACAATCCCATATAAATACGCACACGCAACTTCACACAGCGCCAATATTCAAAAACTTTCTTTATAGCAGAAATCAAATGTAGTTCATTAACTAGGTACTTTTACGAAAAGAACATAAGCTTTGTGTCAGTATCGGTAAATATATTGGCATTCATGAACAGAAATTCAAATTTACATTTGGCCAAAATATTATCAAGCCGAAAACCAAACAGAAGTGGAATTTTGCCTTGGGATATGTGTAAATGGTTAACCACCAATTAGTCCGTGCAGACATCCACAACATTAGCGTATACAAATAGCATCGAGAACAATATTATTAACGCAGTCTGATTCACAAGCGAATGCTTTGTGGAAACATTTAGAACAAACTCCATATATTTAAAACTTTGTATGCAAAATAAACACGTTAACATTCATTGCTTGTAACTAAAGCGGCGACAGTCATCGGAATGTTATTAAACTTCGTTCAGTATTTCAAGTTTGTAAGTGACGCCCCTGAGTACGCTTCAAAGTCCCAAAAATACTATATTATGTATATTATTGTATGTATATATTATGTGTAATATATTATCTGTATCTAATATATTATCAAGCCGAATACTAAACAGCAGTGGAATTTTGCCTTGGGATATGCGTAAATGGTTAACCACCAATTAGTCCGTGCAGACATCCAGAACATGAGCGTATACAAATAGCATCGAGAACAATATATATTAACGCAGTCTGATTCACAAGCGAATGCTTTGTGGAAACATTTAGAACAAACTCCACATATTTAAAACTTTGTATGCAAAATAAACACGTTAATAAGGCATTGCTTGTATCTAAAGCGGCGACAGTGATCGGAATGTTATTAGGCTTCGTTCAGTATTTCAAATTTGTAAGTGACGCCCCTGAGCCCGCTTCAAAGTCCCAAAAATACTATATTATGTATATTATTGTATGTATATATTATGTGTAATATATTATCTGTATCTAATATATTATCAAGCCGAAAACCAAACAGCAGTGAAATTTTGCCTTGGGATATGCGTAAATGGTTAACCACCAATTAGTCCGTGCAGACATCCACAACATTAGCGTATACAAATAGCATCGAGAACAATATTATTAACGCAGTCTGATTTACAAGCGAATGCTTTGTGAAACATTTAGAACAAACTCCATATATTTAAAACTTTGTATGCAAAATAAACACGTTAACAAGGCATTGCTTGTATCTAAAGCGGCGACAGTGATCGGAATGTTATTAGGCTCCGTTCAGTATTTCAAGTTTGTAAGTGACGCCCCTGAGCCCGCTTCAAAGTCCCAAAAATACAATAATATGTATATTATTGAATGTATATATTCGCTGTAGTGCATCAAAATATAAAATCCCCAGCGCCAGTGATGGCAACAAAATGTGAAATGCAATATATAGTGACGACGACATAAAATTTGCACCAAGTTACTGAATGCAATTAGATGAATTATAGTATCGTAATTTGAATGCAATATATGCGGTAAATTTGGAAAAGTGACATTTGAAAATATAATTTTTCTCTAAAGGTCTGACATATAAATGATGAAGTTTAGCATTTTTTGGTGATTTTTGGAAGCAATAAAGGGTTCTGTGGTTTTAAGAGTTCTGAAAATAGTGATTCTTAGAATTTTCTTAATGTACCTGCGATATATTATTGTCCTTTTGGGTATACGAAGAGGAACCAATAAGTTCGTCTTGGAACCTAGAAACAATTACTGACCACAGCCTGGCAAGTTTTAGCCGTGCGAGTTAGTGATATACTGTGCTCATTATCATAAAACTTTCAACATAAGGAGTTTGATAGTTTGTTGTGATCTTAACAAGCAAAAACGTGATGTGATGGATCCGATTCTGTACATTGATAATTTTGACTTTGACGACTCTGCATACGCAATGCTAGGTAAATTTGTAAGGATGAATTGCTGGTTATGCATTAACAAAACAGACCAAGGCTGATCCTATTGTTGTGTAGATTACTTTTACTTATACCTTTTCTATTCCGTAATATTTTGAACCGAAGTAAATCATGTATTACTTCTCTCAGTAAGGTCTATTTATGTACTAGTATTTAACAAAACTAATTCAAATCTATGTCAAAAACTGAATTCACGTAGTACAAAATATTATGTCATTGTATCAAGGGACGGAACATAATTATGCGTGAAAGCTGTAAATTTTAGTATAAGCCCTGTTCAACAATTACTAATTTACGTTACGTTGCATTTAACTAAGTTGGATATGTACGATTGTAACAGGCTCGTTCCGGCCCGTTACGTGTCTTTTTCACGATTTCGGCGTCAGAACGGCTCGAACGCATCTCAAATCGAACCAGACAAAGTTTAAGGGAATAGAGTCTTCATGTGTTGCATGGTGCCATGGTGATCAACGATTGCGTTGCGTATTTTTATCTGTTTTGTTTCGACATTATTATATCTTGCTATTTTCGTGATGTTTGTCATTTCATCATTTATTGTACGATCGCCTACTTGTGGACAGGGTCGCGTGAGCCCAGGGGGAATCGACTCCGATTAAGTTGTGCAAACCCCGGAGAACGAGGAACTAAGTCGTGCGAACCTAGAAAGACATGGAATGTAGAAGAGCGCTTAACAAATTAGGACAGAACACCCGAACGGAACTCGACCACTAGCCCCTGTTTTCCCCCTTTGAAATCTCAAATTTCCGACCGTCCGGGAATAAGAGGCCACTGGTCGATTGGACCAGGCCCTTGCCGCAAAAGTGATCAAAATCAGGATTATCTACTTTACCTGGTTCAAGCGAACTATGGCCTAATGGTCGTGAAAGTAAGCTGAAATCAGTGGGTTACGGTAGTTTCCGATTATTCGGAAATAACGGACATCGGGCCAGTTTATCGGCCCGTAACCGTCCAACGGTTCAGATTTACCAAAAATGTCCCAAGTACGTTTCGATAGAGAATTTTCTGGGCTCTCGAACGAGCCCAAGATATCGCAAATCGCTGGAGGATTTCATGAGATATACAGGGGACGAACAGGTCAACATTCAATTAACAGCCGATACTTACGCTAGGTTTGGCTGGAGACCATGGTTCCGAGTGGACCTGATGTAGGCATATATGGAAATATAGTTATGCATATATATGTGTACTGCGTGACCTTCGTGACTCGGTGTGTCTATTTTTCCGCCCCACCGGATCCAAACCTTCCTTTTATAACATCCTTTGACGCCCAAAATTGCCCGACCACCATACTAACAACTGGCTTTTCTGATAACCATCGGATCAGCGACCGAAAGTACGCGTGTTTCCAAGAAGCCAACCCATTTTGACATCTAACGAGACCATACGAGTCTCGACCTGATCAGGCATCCCGCTGTCATTTCACCTATTTCCCCTGTTTTACAATGTACCGCGAAAATTCAACATAAAATTCCGTCCGTTTGCACCAATTCCGTATTTGACCCTTGACCCTAAATGGGTTCAAGCGACCCCTCATTCTACTCACCTGCTCCAGGCTAGCACAACGATATCCGGCGGGTCTTTGTCCGACTTCTCCTTAGCCCGCTATAACCTGTCAAAGTGCCCCCAAGTTGGCATACCGCCGGCCAGTGGGTACAAACCAATTGAAAATTTAACCCCAACTCTAAAAGTAGGCAAAACGCCCCTCATCGCATTTGCCACGTCGAGACCTCTTCAACGATCCCCGGCGGGTCTCCGTCAGTGGCCCCGTTAACCCGGGACGGCCGATAACGCGCCCCCCATTACCAACACTCTCTTTATCAGTCGTGACTTTAGTGCCCCCCTACCCGCTGCCGATAAGGCATGGAAAACACTCCTTTGAATCGCCTTTCCAAGGCGAGTTCAACGATGCCCGGCGGGCGTCGCTCCGCCCCACCGTTAGTGCGGGAGCGCCCGCTGAAACCCCGTATACTAATGTATGTCGGGACCCAAAGTTGGGCCCCGACCCGCCACTGCGTCTATCCCCCTCGTGTTTGGTATCGTTCGGCCCCGTTCTTCGTCCTGGGACCGAATTTCGCCCCATCCCCTCGAAATTCCCTCGGGAACCCCCTGGCCCGACTCCCTTCCCGTGTCCTTTCTTTCCCGTTTTTCTTTTTCTTTTTCACTCTCTCTAACCGACTTCTTTGGTCGGTTGTCGTCGTTGCCGTCGCCATGTGTGTGTGTGTGTGTGTGTGTGTGTGTATGTGTGTGTGTGTGTGTTGTTGTTGTTGTTGTTGTGGTTGCTGTGCTGTTGTGTTGATGTTGTTGTTGTTGTTGTTGTTGTTCTGCGTGTTTCTAGTGTGAACTTGAGCGACCTTTCTGTCGCTCAGGTCGCCTGTGTGTCTCATGTGTAAGGCGGTTGTGTGCTCATGAGTATTGTATGTATATGTGTTTGTTGGATTAGATACATGTATGTATGTAGAGATATATTTGTATATATATATATATATATATATATATATATATAGTATGTAGAAAGGACACAAAAAACGGGACAGACGAGGACGGACATGTAAAATTCGCTTAAATTTCTGAGTTTTACGGACGGACTGGACGCATAGGACTAGGACTGACGGGGGGTAGGTCTAGGGCCCTCCCATGAGCTCTGGGAGCTCCTGAATAGGACCCCCGATAGGTCAGAGGATACGTAGGAATGGGCTGCGACCCATAACCGCGAAATCAGCTCATTCCCGCCTTAGGTTTCCCCCTTCGGGACATCCAAAGACGTCCTGTCGGTGATATTTGAAATTAAGCTGGGATTAGCTAGGAATGCTAGGAATGTTTGGCTTTATCTTGTAAGCCAACATATAAACGTGCAATGTTAGCACGTTTACCCATGGATAGGGCGGTAAAATTTAGCCCCAGATGGCCTCTAAATAAGCTTAATTAGGTGATGGATGAGGCAGCTAACTCGCTAAATAGCAGAAATTTGGCTTTAAAGCGGCGAGTTAGCTGGGGGAAAATTTGATGGATGAGGACCAGATCACCGAAATAAGGACAGATTTCCAGCTTATTCAAGTGTTTTATAACGGGAAAAGATTTAAAATTTTGAAATTTGACGGGTAACTCAACCATTTTTGTAGGACAGTTGGGGGGATAACGACCAAGCTAAGTTAGGTAAGAGGCTTGAAAGATCTGAGTAATGGGTTTTAGACAAGTTTCTGACAGGAATTTGGGGATACAGATGGGCTAAAATCGGAGAACTTTGGGAAAAAACTCACAGATGGTCGACCTCCGAGTAATCGGAGGGTTCAAATTTGATGTCGGCGATTTCGATTGAAGCCGACTCTCTCTAAAGGGGACCCAGGGTTTACGATAGCTGTCAATCAAAATCTTGGGAATTTTTCGATTGGGCGCCCGGGTTTGAATTCGAAAAGGTGGGCGTTAAAAGACCATCGCCGATTGGATAGCGACAAAATCGCTATCTTCCAATATAGCCGAAAATTTTGAGGCGACGACTACCGCGTCGTCTCTTGGAATCAGTTCGACTTCGCAGCGCGGAGTTCGGTCGACTCTACTGACCGGCTCCGACGCTTAGTTTCTATTGTGTTAATTTCGCAACGAGTTTGCTTTCCCGTGCTTTCTTTTGTTTACTTTCGATTGGCGTTTGGAATGGAATTCGGCCGACGGAGGACCCGCGTAGACATCTTCCGTCTCGCGGAAGGGGACTGGCGGTTGCCGTCCCGGACCGAATATTGTAAGTCAGGAGGTGAACCAGGCGTATGGGGGTTTAGTTTCCCCAGATCGAAATGTAACAGATCATTGTTATTTGGCTAGGTGTCACGCGATGTTACTCCGATAGCTGGTCAAGCCGCCCGTCGGGGGACGTCTTAGTTCCCCACGTCAGCTGACCACACTTTTGCATGTTCCTTGACAAACCTCCTTTAGTCGAGTTCCGTTTCGAGCAGGTTGAGTGAACGCACGGGGGTATTAGGTTGTGAACACGAAAGTCGAAGTCATTCTGATTCCCCGTGGTCATAGGTAAGGCAAATCAAAACGGACGCTTCTCGTCCACGCGCTTTTACATGACTTATTATTCTTGAGTTAGGGCTGTCGAATTTTCCTGAGCTGACCACGGTAAAATTTACCCACAGAACCATAGGGACTTACTTGCTTGTTTTTAATCACGGTCATGGTTTACAAATTTTGAGCTTAGTGGACTGTTCGACACTCATGCCGCTGCTTGAGTGTGGACTGACTTTGAAGACAGGGACAGGGGACTAGCCTCTGTCGGGCTTTAGGAAGCCCCCAAAATTTCGTTTATCAGTTTGAGCTAAGCAAATTTGGGGACTGCAAAAAAAGACTAAGCAAATTCTAAGTGATTTCAGCTTGAGCATAAGGTCTTGGCACTCCGTAAGGAGCAACGTTTTACTCATTATTGACGGATCTACGGTTTATTCTCGATTTGTAAGAATGAGTATTTAGCGCACGGTTAAAGGCTGTAAGAGCCTCGCGTGGAGTAGACTCGACTGCCCGAGATCCCAACCGCCCCGCACAGCACCGCTTGTCAGCAACCAGTTAAAGTCACGGTGATAAATTCATGTCTGCTTGAAACACCCTTGCCGGGCCATCATAATCACCAAGATTCACAATGCTGCACGCTCATGGTTAAGTTTAACGGTTAGATCGAGGAAAAGAATTTCCCCCTAAAATGAACAGCCAACCTCATCAGTCGCCGTTCCCAGTTATGGTTAGCTCCTTAGAGGTACCCTACGGTACCCCGTGCTAAGAAAATAAAATAGCAACCCCCGAACTTAAATAAAACACCAAATCGCGACCTCTCGCGACTCGTTTTGACCCCAAACGGAGTAAGTGCAAAACCCCGTTTTCTTTTTGGAGCGACTTGATCGCTGAGTTTAAGTTTTTATTTTTAGCACGGTCTGCCCGTTAGGCTATGTACTATGTATGCCCTCGCTCTGACTTTTGCCATTTTTGTCTCTCTCCTTTTTCATTTTCCCTTGTTAAGATTCGATCCTGCACGGGGAAATTAAGCCCGCTGCAGAAATTTCAGTATTAACCACTCGACCACCGAGGTCCGACAAAATTCATTAAAATTTTAGTAATAACTCAACTGCACAATTTCGATAGTTCAGTTGAGACACTGTACAATTTCGGCGTGTACAGTGTAATAAGGCGATAGGATAAGTTAGAGAGAGGACGGCAAAGAAAACAGCGACAAAAGAAACAAAGGAAACAAACTAGGGAAACAAAGCAGAAAAAAGAGGAAAACAAAGAAACCCACCAGAGAAACGCCAACAAAAAGGGACGCACACTCGTCTGCCCCCCGATTCGACCCTAAACACACCCCAGAGTGCAACCCTAGCCAAAATCGTCGAGCAGACACGACCGCCTGCTTGAAACTGCTAGGACAGCGATGGTGATCGCCTGGCAGATCGTTGAAAATGGCAATTGCCTGGGCACGCTCTCATTAGGACCGTTGAAAAGTGACTAAGGGCGACCCCATGAACGTGATCAAAACGGCGTCCTCGATACCTACTACGTAGTTCAACTATTCCTCCACCACCAAAATCCACCCCCGAAGTCAGAAGCCAACCATAAATGAACTTTGAGGACTCGGGACAACTGAGCCTCCGCTTGAAGTGCTGGAGATGCTGAGACTAAAACAATTAGCGATTTGCACATAAACCGTCACGAGGGCGAAACGTTGTGGGATACTCGATAGGGATGTTGGGCATTTTCGTAAGACAAGGAATGCAGACGAACAGAGTTTCCACATCGGATGATCGAGTAGGCACATCGCTTAGTGTAACCAGATTACTGTTAATATTCGCTCACTTGTACCATAAGTGACTATTTGTTCCTGACTGTGTAACGATTTGTATAATAATTGATTTTGACAATACGACCATGTTTTATCTTGCGCCTGAGACTCTGTGCTTTCTCGTACCCCGAGTCCTGCCCTTTTGACGAAAGAAACGAACCCTCCCTTTTTGCGTATAACGCAATGCGCGCTATTAAGAGCGAGTTTCGAAGCATGCCAAAACGCATAACCTGAGTTATAACGGACTTAGTTGAACGCCTCGGTTATAGATTTTGGTCCGGTATTTTTCCGGGAACCTATCCGCTCGTACCGCCTCGCTCCCCGACTGGACGCGGACAAAGGAATGGGTGCGTGCGACTGTTTCACGGTTTCTGCTTGCATAATGCCGCGACTTTTTGTATTTGTTTTGTACAGTATATGACTTGAAATAAAACGTTGAAGATCACCTAGTGTCAATTGTTAGTTATACGTAGCGTAATAAAGACGTCCGACGGACAGGGCCAACTCTGCGTGTCACAGCTTGATGAGGGCAATATTCCAAGCCCTGACACGTGCAGTTCGCCCCCAGTATTTGTATTTGGAAATGACAGAATTGTTGCGAGGAGGTTCCTTATAATTTGGCAATCGAATTCGCTCGTGAAATTAGTGTTCGCAACTAGAGACAAAAATAAAAATTTTTATTCGGAAAACTGTTATCCAGGAAACGGAGAAATAAGTTATCAGGATACTGAGTAGATAATCCGACGTTAAACTTTCAGGGACTGTCGGAACCCTGTGGGGGCCATATGGCTACGACAGACAAAGTGTTCGGTTAAGAATAACGCGGCAGAACTCAAAAATTTTACCTAACAAAAGCAAACTTATCCCGCATTTTACTTCAGGTCACGCTAGATAAAACAACTTCCGTTAGACTAGGACAGGGAATATCGGTTTGACATTATGACCTGTGAGCAGGTTTCGGTGTCAACCTCCCTGGGGGACCTCAGCAATCATGCCAAAATACTAGACACGTGCGCAACCAATCGGGCGGGGTCCGAACACACCCCGTGAAGCGCGCCTGCGGCCTGCTAAGCTCCGTAACTTCTTGGGTCTGACCAAGAAAAGTGGCCATAATAGAAAACTTAGGGTCCGCCCTTGAGGTTATGATAGCCGGGGTCGTATGGGCATGGTGTTAGGAAGTTGCGCCATGCAGCTGCGTCACCGTTATTACATCGTTGGGGGCTACGCCGTGAGAGGCGTCTAAATTTGATCTGACCTCATGATGCGAGTTTAAATTTATCATTTAAGTCATATTCCGTGAGGCGCCTATTTCACTTTGGCGACCGCCAGGACAGTCACTGCTTGTAGGGATCCCGGAAAATCTGCAAATAGAAATGACTACGGTTTAAATTTTAGGTTTGATCTGGACCTCTCGCAACCAGGCCTTACTGTGTCGTCTTCATACATTATTTATGTACTTGTGAATTAGAATCTTTGCGTGTGTAACTTTATTTTTGTGCCCTTGCTTGTATGCTAATACCCGTTATATGACAACCTCGGCGTGTTCAAAAAACTATGGCCTTCGCCTCATTAACCGTCCGAGCCACCCGCTACCCCGTTGTGCGAGCCTCCCCGTGTATACGTGACCACCGGGCACTATTTCAGCGAATCGTTTACGTTACGGTGCAATCTAATTATTTAGCTAACTTAACGTATAATCGAGTATAATAATTCGCTCATCTAATTATTTGCGGACCTAATATCGAGCCGTGTTCATATTCTGACGTTATACGTGGTTCAGATAGCCGTATTCGCTACGCCGTTATTTTGGTTGACGAGACTATTCTGTGCGACTCTACAACGACTACCCGTACGGACAGTCTTCATTTCATTGCCTGCTCGACAGCTCATCGTTTGAATTGGACGGAATTGTCGTTCTGGGACTGGTGGACGTTCCTTATTCCGCTGCTCACTAGTAGACCAGCTTTAAATTGTTGCCGACGTCCCCGAGCCGACGTTATATTCAGGACGCTCTATCGCATCCGCCTATCCAGTGTATTTCAATCGTTCAGCGGAGTGTTGCGGGTCGGTCTGGTCGGACTATTTTGCCAACGGACGATTCGGTGCGGGCTTATTGGAACAATTTGGCGCATTCGATCCCCGACTTGGAAGACCATTGGATATCAATTGTTGGACATTGTAAATTCATTTAACATTTTTATAGCCTGTTTTGTGATTATATATATATATCACGTTTTGTTGTATAGCCTAACTTGATAACGCTTACCTGTCTCGATATATATAACGCTTTGTTGTGTGGCTTAATTTGATAACGCTCACTTGCCTCGATATATACAACGTTTCGGGTAAAAGCTTGATTTGATAACGCTCATTTGTCTGGGTACACAAAACGTTGTGTTTGATAATCTAACCTGCTAATAATTGGTAACGCGTTGTTATTCCATAACCTGTTGTTTTAGTGATTTAAGTTATAACAGTACCTGTCAACCTGATTGAACGCTCGCTTGACGCAGTGCTAGTTAGGATTGTTGGGTTTTGTCGGTAGCAAGTGTGTATAGTTAGGGTCTTTTGCGCGGCGGAAGACCTGGTAACGTTCCATACAAATAATTTTAGTGCTCGTTCGGCTCTCGTTGACTTAGCCTGAGTGCCGATCAGCTTGTGAGACGTACATCGGTAATCAGCGTGTGAATTATTTTCGTTCTGATATACGGTTGATTCTTTACGTATCGTAATTCTGAAGTTCCGCGGTTGTGCTAATGGATCCCAACGTTGACCATAACGGAGACTTGGGAACCGACGATTTTCTTGGCTGGACTGACGGACATATGGAGGACGACTCACGTGCCAGGCCGCGACGTGCCGCTGGCACCGGTGAGCGACCGCTCACTCCTCCGCCCCGACCTCCTGGACAATCGCGTCGGGGAGAGACGTCTGACTCACTTGGACTGGATACAAATACTGCTAATGCCATCCTGCACCACCTGACTACCCAACCAGCTGGTCCTCCTATGATCCCATTGAGAGACATGCCTACTTTTGATGGGAAACCAGGAGGCCAAGATTTTGAGGACTGGGTTCGAATGTATAATCGTCTCGCCAACGCCAATGGTTGGGACGATCGTCGAAAATTAATTTGCGTTCCAGCTCTCCTGCGTGGACCGGCAAGGGAGGCCTTCGAGGGCCTCCCACCGGGAAAACGCCAAAGTTTTCTAGGACTAGTTGCGAACTTACGTTTTTTATTTTCGTCATCTCGCCGCCCAGAAAAATCATTGTCAGGCTTGTGCACGCGACAACAGGGAGCGAATGAACCCGTAGCAATGTACGGATTAGAGTTGCAGAAGTTGTGTGATCGCGCTTTTCCCGATATGGAAGACGAGCAAAGGGACACGATGCTTCGCATGTTTTTCCAACGAGGTTTACGACCGGAAGTGCGTAGGCAGGTTCTCAACCAGATCCACGAGTGTGAGACATTTCGGGATACCGTGGGTGTTGCTAAGCGATACGAGGACGCTAGTGCTGCGTGCCCCGAACCAGACGCACCTGCCGCTAGTAAGCCTCGGGCTAAAACCGTTAATTCTTTACTTGAGGAAGGAGGAGAAGGCCTGATCACACAACTTCAAAATATGATGGAGGAGCATCGTAAGGCAAATAACAACAATAGTGACACTATAAGTCGGTTGCTGGATGTAATTGATAAGAGGGTCGAGAACACGCGCCAGCTTAACGCTCTCGCGCCGCCGTTTGTGCCTGGCTCACCCGCCGCGCCGCCGTGCTTGCCGATGCCGCAGATTACCTGCTATCGCTGCGGAGAACCAGGACACGTTATGCGCGAATGCCCGTATAACGTGCGTTATCCGCCTGTTGCCGTGAATGGTGCGCCGCGCAATGTCGAGCCAGCCGCAGCATACGCATCGGGAGCCGCGCGCCGAGAGCCAGGGCCGCCCGGAGCGAGAAATGGTGTTGGTGTATACCCACGAAATGATAACTATAATGCGGGTCGAGGAGGCCCGCCGCCACAGTTTCGGCGAACCGAAAATGGAAACGGATACCGGAATAATTCCGGGTGGAACAATCCACCCAATGCGGGAACGAGATCCAGCGGGCCCAATCAAGCGGGGCCACAGTATGGCCGACCACCGCCGGGATTTGCCAATAATACTCGCGGAAACGACAGTTATAACAACCGGCCGGCACCGGCCTATGGGTATCAACGCGCCCAGAGCGAACGACCCCCACCTAATAGAGGCATGGGGCCCCAGCAATTGCAACCTGGCCGATTTTACTCACGGGACGACAACAACCGGAATAGCGGCGCTGTACCGCGCCGGCGATATCAATTAAATTGTAGCGCATCGCAAGGTAGTGGAAATAGAGAACCGAGCCCAGCTACCACCCATCGATTAGAGGTGCTTAGTCGTGAGCTGGGTATGATTCAAGGTAAATTAGGACATAGTGAACCAACTGGACGTGTGAACGCTATCGCGACGACTGACGAACCATTGTACGACGATGACGGATATCTGATAAACAGACACGATGACATGGACGATTTTGAGACTATGGAAGGACTTGTTGAGAGACATCTGAACGTGATCACGTCCACTTCGTGGGCTGATGCCGCGCGTCTTCCACGGAGCCGTGATCTAGTTCAGGGTATGGACAGCCCCGGACTTATGGAATTGTGCCCTAGGGACCTGGACGACGACCAAGACGGAATTGAGTTTGCCAACACTGTAAATAGTAAAGAAAATACAAAATACCAAAAAGAGGGATACGTGGGAGAGGGATTGTCTATGTTGTGCGTGGATGCACCCAGCGCGGGTGTTGCTCCACCTGTATATATGTCCGCGAGCGAATTAAATGGCGAACAGCGAGGCGAGCGAAGGATCGATCAATCGAACTATCCGGCCATGCGAGGGCTTGGAACGAACGCACGAACTTTAACCGCAATGGAAGATAGTGATGGAAGTATGGAAATTTGTGAGGAAATGGAAAATGGTTGTGTTCAAAATTATAGGTTGAGTGATGTTAAAGGAAGTGTTGATTTTATAACCGGTACTCCCCAGGGAATCACCTCAAGGGGGAATTCCGGGACCCCCAGCTCTTTGGAGATGACTGCAGAGATTGTGGATGAAGATGATGTTGTTGTATTTGATGAGCCATTATTATTATTTTCCTCCTCTGTGGCTGGCCATCCGTGTGTTGAGAGTGTTGTTGTTGATGATTCCGGCAGGGAAGCCGATGATGTTGATATGGCTCAGGAAGAATTGAATTTATTCGGGTCGCCGTGTGAGGCACCCATGGAGTTTTTAGAGGTCGGCGGACGACCAGGAATGAGGGAGGCTAGGTTGGATGATGATGGTACCTCATTAAGGCCACCTAGCCCTAGTTCCGTTCTAAATTATAGGTCGTATGATGTAGTATGTGGGCCGGACCGCCGCGCGGGTCGTCCCTTGTGTGATGGTGAGAATTGTGTGTCGTATGAGTGTATTGATTTGCCTAAGTTAGGACGCGCTTATAGCCTTAGTGAATTGTTGGAAGATGATGATGGAAGTGATGTTGATGTAATTGAACGCTGCTTCGAGCCGGCGAAGTATGCTACTGATGGACTTGAGGTGACTTTCCCGACCTCATTGGCAAGGGGTTCCACGGTCATTGGGTCCTTCCTCGATGCTGACCGGGGCCGCCCTTGTCACCCGTACCCAAGCCGAGGTAGCGACGGGTTCGCGGCCGATTGCGCCGATGAAGCGGGTATGATCGTTGGGGCTGAAAGTATTGCCCGGGGTCTGCCCAGGTACGGGGATGTAGATGGCAGGGTGGCGAATAAAGACTGTCCTCTGCATTGTGAGGCTTCCGTCGCGCCCACCGTCGTTGAAGCGCGCAACGACGTGACTTGCAATGAGCTAAGTTTTTTCAATAAATCTTGCGATGAAGTCAGCGTGAAGGATAGCGCTGAGTGTGTTGAAGTTGTTGAATTGAATGAACTGAAGGAGTCGGATGAACTCCTAATTGAACGAAACGGATCCGTAGCGAGCGATGCGAACTATGTTAGCGAAGCGAAAGTTTGTAATATACTTCAGGGTACCCTGCAGGAGACTGATAACGGTGGAAATGAACCAGAGAACGAGCTTGGGATACGGCGTGACTACAGCACCAGAGGAGCCATAATAGGTAGTTGCGACGAGCACAGTGATAGTGAGATGGATGAAGAACGCATGCTGGATGATGAGGAATTCTGGGCCAACTGGGTAGATCCGAATGCCAACTGGTACCGACGCGAACCCAGCCCTGACATACGAGAGTGGCATAGTGAAGGGGTTTGGGAAGCGCGTCGCGAAAACAACAACGAACTTCTGCGTGCACCATCGGATGATGGCATTGATTTAAGCCTGCGAGCCAGTCAACTGTCCATTTGTACTGAGGAAGGAGATGGTGCTGACGGAGGAAGCGATCTAGGCGAAGGCAGTGATAGTGGCAGTATCGCTACGGGGAGTATGCAAGAGATAAGTTCGGATCCACTAGACGAGACTGTTCGTGGAGACCCTATCGAAGGGACGCCTTGTATGCGCCTGGGTAATTTAGGTAGCTCCACTGATACATTGGCCGATAGTTCCAGCGATATATTGGGACCCGTCGAAGAGGTGCCAAGTATGCCCTCGGGTAATTCGGGCAACCCAAATGAAACAGGTACGACTACTGAGGAATCCGTCGAAGGGAGACCATGTATGTCCCCGGGTAATTCGGAGGACTCAGTGAGCATAACTAGTGAGGACTCGGACGTTTGCATGGGACAAGAGAATCTACTTAACTTTATACGAGAAGCTAACGACGAACGTATACATCAACTGGACGAACAATTACTGGACATGTCTGGACTTTGTCTTCCCAACAATATGCCGATTGAACTTGGACGAATAAGAGCAATGAAGGACGAGGAACGTAACCGAATTCTCGGGACTGACACATTGTTTACTATGACCGCGAATCATACCGAGACCGCAGCCTATCAATTCCCGCGCATCGAATTGACCAAGGATGCGCATAAGGAATCGGCTGAGGGACTGATACCAATCAACTTTAGGGCTAGTGAAATCAATGCTGACTTCGGACAACCATTGGCATTGCAACCGCAGGCTCTCTTTTATCGGAGAGTGATACTCGTCATGGAACAGCTAAACAATCTGAGCCGACTTTTCGAGCTCCGTTTCGAAGTTAGTACGCGCCCCGCTTTACAGCGAGACGCCGCCATGTTAAGCAGTATATTAGGCATGGCTTCTCCAATTGGGCACTGCATGACAGGAATGTATCTTGGTCCCGTAACTCTTGCTTCGTTGGAATCGTTCATAGACCAGGTGGGCCAATGCGTGAATGGCCACACGCTCCAACAGGTTATTGAGAGAGAATTCGAGGTAGAGTTGAGTAGGGATCCGGTATGTCGCCAGTGCCAGGAATGCCACACTAGAGATTCGAGGAACATAGGCTCACGCTGCTACTTTTACGGTCAACGAGGAAGATGGACCTATGACGGTACGTTGAGCACAGCTTGCGCGTCCATCCTCCCGGATGTATACGTCGCACCCCATTGGCCTTTTTATGTCGGGATTCAATCAGCCAAAATGCAGAAAACTTTTCGCGAGGCGAACCTCGAGTTGCATGACCTCTTGTGCGAGGCGCCTTCTTTGATCGAATACATCTATCGGAACCAAAACACACGCGGTGTTCCGATCAATTTCTTTGTTGACCAGGTAATGGACAATATGGAATTCGACGACGAAACCCATCGACTTGCTCGACTAGTACTGCTTAGCGCACGCTTGAGACTCTTGCGACGGCCCGACATTGCTGGACTGCTTGAGACAGATGGAACCCCATCTGCCGGACTAAAGATAGGCAGGGACCGCCTAATCTCGGAACTATGCTTGTTTCCGGACGATGACACCGACTGCTCCGTCCCGAATTTGGACGAACAATTAACTACAGCACTCGCCGCTTACCTCGACTCGTCTGACGAGGAGTCGGGGGACAGCTCCAATAGTGACTCCGCCCAGCAAGAGAGTATAACTGAGCCGAGTGACATGGACACAAGTGACGAGGAGATTAAAAGCGACACCACGGGAAAAGTTACGATCGATGCAACCATGAGGGAACCCAATAGAGACGGGGTACGATCCTCTTCACCGAGCTTTAGTAATGGCCTCGGACATCCTTCAGGCATGTGGAGAGTCTGTACAATTCTATTATTACTTTGGCTCTCAGCGCTTAGCTCTACACGCGCAACGCTTTCGCCATTCAGCGACTCAATCTCGCGCTTAGGTGCTTTTGTCAATCGACAAGTAGGAGTGGTCATCGAGCCTCAAGGCTTGGTGGTCACCTCCGACCAGACGACGCATTTACCAGTGGTATTGCAGTTGTCACTTCGCGACTGGGAACGCAAGTCCGATCCCTACGTGAGCAAATTTTGTCCACCTTATGAAGCGAATGGATCATGTCGCGCTGACTGCTGCCGGAAGGTCAACTGCACCGAATACCCACAGCTACATAAGACCTTAAGAGCCTTGGAACGCGAACTAGATGACGCCTACCATGGCGTACTAGACACCAATTACTATTCGCTATTGGTACATTCCTTCTGCGTCGCGAACGAACAACTGTGTGATCTCACACATAAAAGGGAGAAACGCTTTGCCAGCTTAATCGCTGCAGCCGCAGGTGCTGTCTCAGGTTTCTTGGGCCTGGGAATGGCTTTTTCCAATGGGGTACACATTAACAACGTGCGCCAACAGGTAACTGTCCTCGAGAAATTCATGCGCGAGACGAACGATGTCTCCTTTCGAAATACTAAAGCCATAAGGCAACTGACGCGCGCGAATGAGGACATATACGCATTTTTACACCATAGCATGCAAGAGGTAGTCTCCATGATCGAACAGGTTAGGTGTGCCGATCAGAAAGAGATCGCACACGTGCACCACCAGCTAATAGATCGCATCCTTCGAGCCAATATGCGCTCGTCGGTGCAAGCTATAATGGAATCCATGTTGAACGGCGAATTATCTCCCGCCGTCATCGATGTCGTCATGCTACGACGGTTATTTTCCATGGATCCACGCATTTCCAAGACTATCCTCATGCGCGAGCCTAGTCTCGCCTATCAGTTCGGTCGCGTCATGCCTGTGAGTGTGGATTTGACTGCTTTCCACTTCGGATTCATTTTGCAATTGCCATTGCCAATGCGCAATGACGTACGACCATACTTTCGGGTCTACAACACTGGGTGGAACGCACCAGCCACGCTAACGCAGCTGAGATTGCCGCTACCTCAATATGCCGCCCGCTTAGGGCACATTCGCTTCCAATCACTAAATTTAGGAGCATGCAAGCAAAGACCAGGAATAGCTTTTTGTGAACCGCATGCGCTGATAACCGACCATAGCACCAATTGTTTAGAATGGATTATTGCAGGCGAACATGTGCCTGAGACCATTAAACATACAAGCAGCAACCGTTCCCTGATAGGCCCGCTTGTCAACGACACATCCGTACATACGACTATACAGGGGGTACTAATTCGGACGAGCGAACCTGAGGTTATATTGACAAATCGGAGACAACTAGCTCACGTGACGATGGGTAAAACAATCAAAGTACCGCCAAACGGAGTTTTGTGGTTCCCACACGGGAACTACACTCAGCTAGTCATAGGGTCAATAGTGCTTACTAGCATGTTAAAACCCGAGAAGATCACAATAAAATTTGGACCGAATATCACTATCGACCGGCTATCCGGTATCAAACTAAGACCCCTAACTTGGGACTCACTCGACAACGCTAAAGCCATAAATCTGCGGGTCGCGCAGATAGCTAAAGATCAGGTACGTAGCGTGGTTAATCTCCCCGCTGTGGAGTACACGGGATTCTTGCCCTACTTCCTCATCACCGTAGCTGTAGGACTGATCAGTTTGATTTATTTCATGACCAAATGCAAGGTCCCACCCAAGTATGGATACTACATTCCCCGATGGTTCCCATGTCGTGGACGATTGATTAGGACCGACAGTAAGCCGAAGAAAGCAATTCGTTGGATTAGAGCAAAACATCGATTACCGAGTGCCCCACCTGCAGAAGACGACTTCCCTCATACCGACAGAACTTCGCCGACTGAGGTCACGGTTGGGCCTTCGGGAACGCCGCGCGTGTCCGTTGCGTCCAGCCGTGCTCCACGTCGTTCAAACAGGTTACTAACATCACGTAATTCCTCCTAGGAAGAACTTGTCTTTATCGAGGACGATGAACTATTTGCCGCCCCCACTCGTGATCCCCGCCGTGTAACTCGTCAAGGTATGTTCACGAGACAATTAAACACTATGAATGCAGGCAACACCCCGCTGCTTATTAACGCAACAATACTTGGCACCCCAGTTATGACCCTTGTGGACACTGGAGCCAACGTCTCCATCATGTCCCAAGCCCTAGCTGCCCGTTTAGGACTGGTTCCTCGTGACACGAATACTACCCGTATAGTATCAGCCACACAACAAGAATTGACAATCAGCGGAGTAGTAAAAGCACCGATCACCATAGGATCACTAAGTACACCGTGCGACTTTCAGGTAACAACAGACACTCCGTACGAATGCATCTTGGGTACCGACTTTATGGCATTACTACCATATGTCGCCATAAACTTCAAAGACCGTTGCCTGGATCTATCTAACGGAACCGAAAACTGTTCGGCACCTTTCGCTGACCAAGGAGACTATAGGCCACCAGTCATCAACGTAGTAACTAGGAAATATACTCAAGTACCACCGAACACAGAGTTATTTATCAATTCCATCCCGGAAATCACTCAACCCCCGACAGGTCAAGCCTTATTTGTGCCTGACCCCTTCATTAGGGACGTTGCTATTGCTCACTCTCTAGTACTTACTGGCCAACGCATGATCCCAATAGCACTAATGAACTTTGGGAATTTTCCCGTTGGTATACTCGCCGGACAGACAATAGGACACATTGAAATGCTTGACGACAACGAGGTCGAGTTCTTATACGACAGTAACAAGCGTTTGTTGCAACTTGACCCTCCAAGACGCATTAAGCAATGCAATAATATCGGAGTTACACGAGACAATGTTGTACAAATCATAAGTGAACAAAAGAAGACAATTGATACCGAGCGATCCATACAGGTTCTGAGTAAAATCGACTTTGGACAAACGACCCTAAACCCTTTCGAGCTTAAACAACTGAAAACGACCATCTCTGAGAATGCAGACATATTTAGCGTACACCCGTTTGATTTAGGAAGATGTGGCGTACACCAACACAGGATAGTCACAGGAGACGCAAGGCCCATTAAACAGGTACCCTACCGTCTAGCACATTCATTAAGAGAGCCGTTGCGTAAGGAACTAAACAATATGGTGGAAGCAGGACTCATAACGCCATCAGATTCACCTTGGGGTTCCCCCATAGTCTACGTCACTAAAAGGGACGGTACCTTGCGGTTGTGTGTAGACTTCCGTAAGCTCAACGTAGTTGCAGAACGGGACTTATACCCGTTACCCCGTATACTGGGATGTCTCAGAAACACCAAATTCATGTCCAACCTAGATCTTAATAAAGGTTTCTGGCAACTAGAACTGGACCCCGAGACCAAGGAGAAAACCTCCTTCGTCACTGTCCACGGACAATATGAATACAACGTTCTGCCATTCGGACTGAATTCTTCACCAGGCGCCTTTCAAAGGTGTATGTCAATCATATTAAAGGGCTTAGAATGGGAACGATGCCTCATCTACATAGACGACATATTGGTCTTTTCACCCACATTCGAACAACACCTAGCAGACTTAATGACGGTATTTGATAGGTTCCGTAAGGCCAATCTCAAATTAAAGCCTTCAAAATGCCAATTCGGACAGAAACAATTAAAATACATGGGACACATCATCAGCTCTGAAGGAGTTAAACCCGATCCTGAGAAAACGGCCGCTATCGATAACTACAAACGACCGGAAACTCTTAAACAGTTACAAAGTTTCCTAGGACTTGTAGGATACTATCACAAATTCATACCACACTACTCTGAAATTTGCGAACCGCTTAACGCCCTTCGACGAAAGGACAGTGAATTTAAGTGGACCCCGCAATGCGAGGAGGCATTCGGAAAATTGCGTAAGGCACTGGTACAAGAACCATTACTCATATACCCGGACTTTTCTAAACCTTTCATACTCCAAACGGACGCTTCTGGATATGCCTTAGGAGCTGTACTTTCGCAAAAGACCGACAAAGGGACATTGCCTATCGCCTATGCGAGCAAGTCACTTGTAGACTACCAACGCCGATATCCGGCCATAGAGACGGAGGCTCTTGCGATTCGATGGGCTGCCTTACACTTCCGACACTACTTACTTGGACACGAATTTCATGTCGAGACTGACCACAAGCCACTTAAGGCACTGTTCGAGAGACCACCGCGAAATTCGCGACTAGCTCAATGGCGTAACGAACTACTGATGGAATTCGGTGGATTTAACATCGAATACCGACCAGATAAGGCTAACGCTAACGCTGACGGACTTTCTCGCGATCCTCGACATGACGTGGAATTTTCCTACTCCTCGGACGAAGTTGAACAGGATGAAGAGGACCACCCTCGAATGGTTGCTGTAGCTGTTAAAGGACAAGATCGTGGTAAAGGCAAAGCCCCAGCTAAACCACCCCGTAGATTTCCCACTGAAGAAATTTGGAAACGACTTACCCGACAACTCCTGGGACTTCCCCCGGACGCTCCCGTCACCTTACCACCCGAATACGTTAGGGAACGTTTCTATCGTATGTTTGGAGGATCTGATCATGATCCTCTACCTGATCCAACACAATTCATCTTCTGCGGAGACATCGACGACCCCTGGCCCGAAGGAGTTGAGGTACCCTGGCGACGGGCGACCGCCTCCGGACCGCCCGAATCCACTGGTGAACCTACACGCGCCCTCTCTTCAGCACCCGAACCACCCGCTAGACCCCCGCAACCTCAGGAACCTCCGACCGCTCCGACACCGCCCGCTCCTATCGCGGCGAGTGAGAGCTCGACCCGTGCCACCGCTGGTACACCTGAACCCGCTAGACCACGGACGCTACCGACACCTGCTAGACAGAAATATGGAGGCGTACCCGAAGTAGAGGAATTTGACACTTTAATTAAAGTCGCTTACGCATGCGGACCACGAATACAATTACAACGCCCCGAACAGGTCTATGACACCGGAGAACACATTTACTTGCCGCATTTTCAACAGTACGAGGGGAGGAATCTCCTCAACTTCTTACCATATATTCAACGCAGGGATAAACAATTTGGTCCTATCTGGTGGTACTTGCATACACGACAGTCGCCAGCCGACGAAAAGGCACCGACCGCCCTTAAACTAGAAGCCCACCACTACAGACTTTGCCCTGACACTGCCATTCTGTACTTACACCAAATCATGCCGAACGACCATAGACCAAAATTATGCGTACCTAGACTACTCATACGACAAATACTTAAGCATGAACACGACACATTATTTGGTGGACACCCAGGTAGAGATCGACTACTGAGCAAACTCAAACAATTCTACTATTGGGAAACCATGGGTAAGGACGTGGACGAATACGTTAAGCGATGTGTACTTTGCCAGCGATCACGCAACCTACCACAAAATGTTCGAGCCGCGCTCGGAGAAAACCCGCTGGCTAGTGCGCCTATGCATCGTATGTTTGTTGACATATTGGACACTCGGGTGCTATCCCGAAATGGAAATCGATACGTAATTGCCTTTATCGACCAGTTCACGAAACTAGGGCGACGGGCTGCCGCTCTACCGGACCAAACTGCTAAGAGCGTGGCCAAAGTTTTCGTTGAGGACGTGGTGTGCCGCTATGGCGCACCCGAGGAGCTAGTCTCAGACCGAGGCGGATGTTTCGCCTCAGAGGTGATGGAAGCCTTGTGCGCTAGATTACACACATTTAAACGCGAGACCTTAAGCTACAACCCAAAGGCAAATGGAGAGATCGAACGTTTTAACCGTACACTGCTATTTCTCTTAAGAGTAGCATTACCTGAAAAGGACCATACTACTTGGGACGAGGTCTTGCCATATTGCATTATGTCCTACAATTCAGCAGTTCACACTTCCACACATTACCCACCATTCATGCTCATGCACGGATTCCAGCCCCGAGTACCGGGTGGAATCGAAACCCAAACCGATTGGGGACGCTACCCCGGAGCAGAAGCGTATCGCGCTAATGTACAACGATGGTTAGCCACCATCAGGGATCGAGCCTACCGATCCATGCAATCTGCTCGGGAATACAGAAAACGCTACTACAATCGCAAGATCAAAGTCCCCGACTATCGAGTTAATGACCATGTATGGGTCTATCGATACTATACGACACCAGGACTATCGCGCAAATTAGAACGCAGGTGGTGTGGACCATACCAGATTACCAAAATAATGCCGCCTTGCATTTGTGTTAAACTCCCCGGACAACCTAATGCATCCGACCATGTAGTTCACATGAATCGCACCAAACCATGCTATCGCCCACTAAGCAGCTTCCCCGACATGGCTGATCTACTCAAAGCCGTCCCTCCCGCATACATCGAGGCTGCCCTACAGGAGCCCGGAGAAACTATCCTTGCTGACAAGTATTTCACCAGGGAATTACAGGCTGCAGATCCGGAAGCAGTAGACCGGTTGCGCCAGGAGATTGATGGTGCATCCGACGTTGCTAGTGTAGAGGTTGGAGAACCTAACTTGGAATACACGCAGGCGCAGGCAGACATACACCGCGCCGCTGTGGAACAGCTAACCATTCAGGCCCAAGGCTCAGTCGGAGCCCCGCAACAACAAAACAGACTTCCTCTTTGTGACCCTGACAGAACTCCGGACACCGAATGGCCCGCTATATCGCAGGAACTCGCTACCCTCGACCCCGCCAAGTTACCTTACGCGCTTGACAAACCCCCAGGCACCTTCTCGCCCGAGTACGGACAACATACTGCCCCAGTAACCCCACGAGAACAGGAACGATCAGTTCGGACCGAGGAGCCTACCAGACCTCTAACGTTGAAACGCTCAGAGGACGGTCGAGCTCTACGACCATTCAACGTTAATGACCTAGGTCTCGCGGAATTACTCGCTTCGCAGGACCCGGACGAACACTCACCCCGCATCCCAGAAGGAGCTACATCTCCAACTTCAGCAGTGGAACATGCTGTTCAAACCTCACCCCTTACACCTGCCCAACGCCGAACCGCAATCGCTACTCAAACATCCCGCAGCCCCCAGACACAACGCTTGGTGACCGAACCAGACAAACCAGTGACACCATACCCTACCTACCACGAACCCATAGCGCCTTATGAACAACCGTATTCGCTTTTGCCATATTCCCTGGGTTTCTCGAGCGGCGGCGCAGGGGTGGGGGTCTTAAAATGGCCGAAGGCATCTCAACTCGAAGGAATCTTCTGGGGTGTGGGGCGCAAGGTCCGTCCGTGGTATCCTCGAGATATTCCGCGACGTTACTTCGGGTCCGATATACAGTTCACACTAAAGTCCGCACTCCTCCGGCCCGACGATCGTCGGGCGGCCGCGCATAGCTGTCCCGTTTTCCGTGCCTGGGGGGAGACGCGAAACCGCGGGCAGAGCGAGCCGCCGAAGGGCGGGGCCGAGTTCTGTCAGGGTCACAAAGAGGAAGTCTGTTCTGTTGCGGGGCTCCGACTGAGCCTTGGGCCTGAGTGGTAAGCTGCTCTACTGCAGCGCGATGTATGTCCGCTTGTGCTTGGGTGTATTCTAAGTTAGGTTCTCCAATCTCTACACAAGCGACATCGGATGCACCATCATTCTCCTGGCGCAACCGGTGTACTACTTCCGGATCTGCAGCCTGTAATTACCTGGTGAAATACTTGTCAGCAAGGATAGTTTCTCCGGGTTCCTGTAGGGCAGCCTCGATGTATGCGGGAGGGACGGCTTTGAGCAGATCAGCCATGTCGGGGAAGCTGATTAGTGGGCGATAGCATGGTTTCGTGCGATTTATGTGAACGACATGGTCGGACGCATTAGGTTGCCCGGGGAGTTTAACACAAATGCAAGGCGGCATTATATTGGTAATCTGGTATGGTCTACACCACCTGCGTTCTAATTTGCGCGATAGTCATGGTGTCGTATAGTATCGATAGACCCATACATGGTCATTAACTCGATAGTCGGGGACTTTGATCTTGCGATTGTAGTAGCGTTTTCTGTATTCCCGAGCAGATTGCATGGATCGGTAGGCTCGATCCCTGATGGTGGCTAACCATCGTTGTACATTAGCGCGATACGCTTCTGCTCCGGGGTAACATCCCCAATCGGTTTGTGTTTCGATTCCACCCGGTACTCGGGGCTGGAATCCGTGCATGAGCATGAATGGTGGGTAATGTGTGGCAGCGTGTACTGCTGAATTGTAGGACATGATGGAATATGGCAGGACTTCGTCCCATGTAGTGTGGTCTTTTTCAGGTAATGCTACCCGTAACAGAAATAATAGGGTACGGTTAAAGCGTTCGATTTCTCCATTTGCCTTCGGGTTGTAGCTGAGCGTTTCGCGTTAAAAAGTGTGCAATCTAGCGCACAAGGCTTCCATTACTTCTGAGACGAAACATCCGCCTCGGTCCGAGACTAGCTCCTCGGGTGCGCCATAGCGGCACACCGCGTCCTCAACGAAAACTTCGGCCACGGCTGCTTGCAGTTTGGTCCGGTAGAGCGGCAGCAATTACTAGTTTCGTGAACTGGTCGATAAAGGCAATTACGTATCGATTTCCATTTCGGGATAGCACCCCGGGTGTCAAATATGTCGACAAACTTACGATGCATGGGCGCGCTAGCCAGCGGGTTCTCTCCGAGCGCGGCTCGAACATTTTGCGGTAGATTGCGTGATCGCTGGCAGAGTACACATCGCTTAACGTATTCGTCCACGTCCTTACCCATGGTTTCCCAATAGTAGAATTGTTTCAGTTTGCCCAGTAGTCGAGTCTCTACCGGGGTGTCCCGCCGAAATAAGGTCTCGTGTTCATGCTTAAGTATTTGTCGTATGAGTGCAGTCTCAGGTACGCACAATTTTGGTCTATGGTCGTTCGGCATGATGGGGTGGAAGTATAGAATGGCAGTGTCAGGGCAAAGTCTGTAATGGTGGGCTTCTGAGTTTAAGGGCGGGGTCGCTGCCTTTCCGTCGGCTGGCGATTGTCGGGTATGCAAATACCGTGCAGGGGTAATAGGACCAAATTGTTTATCTGCCTGCGTTGAATGATATGGTAAGAAGTTGAGACAATTCCTCCCTCGTACTGTTGAAAATGCGGCAGTTGAATGTGTTCTCCGATGTCATAGACCTGTTCAGGGCGTTGTAATCGCGGTTCCCGTGGATCCGCATGCGTAAGCGACTTTAATTAAAGTGTCAAATTCCTCTACTTTGGGTACGCCTCCATATTTCTGTCGGGCATTGGTCGGTAGCGT